>AYEL01088738.1:0-27154 GCA_000484575.1 Olivierus martensii
TTGTGTGTCCTATCAAAAATGGAAAATAAAATGGAGATTTTCGGCATGTTTTGCTTTTTTATCACAGAAAAAGTAAGAATGCTATTCAAGCAAGAAAAAAGTTATGTGAAGTGTACAGAGATGATGTTTTAACAGAATGCCAGTGCCAAAACTGGTTTACAAAATTTCATTCTGACAATTTTGATGTTAAAGATGAACCATGTGCAGGAAAATTAGTTGAAGCTGATAATGATAAAATAAAAATATTGATTGAAGCAAACCATTGAACAACAACATGGGAAATTGTTACAAGATTGAATTTATTGAATTCAACTGTTCACAACCAGTTGAAACATTGATATTTGGGTTCTGCATGTTCTCAAAAAAAGATTGCTGCATCGCATTGACATCTATGATTTGATGCTCAAACGTGAAGAAAATGATCCTTTTCTGAAGCAGATCATAACTGTTGATGAAAAATGGATTTTTAAATAATAAATATAATTCTAGAGTGATATGTATATTCAATTGTGTTGGAATAATTTCCATATCCGTTTCTTTTTTAACAACAGATTTTTTTACCACCACAATTTCAGTGCATGTACGTAATGGGGAACAAATACTTAATTTTTAAACACGAATTTATTATTAATCACAAAATTTACAAAATAAATTTATAAAATCCTTAAAAATATACCAAAATTATTTACATGACAATTATTTATAAAAATTCACAATCTGCAAGATGCATTTCGGCCCTCTTTGGTTACAGTGATACGTGAATTCTACAATTTACAATTTTTAAGGATTTTATAAATTTATTTTGTAAATTTTGTGAATAATAATAAATTCATGTTTAAAAATTAAGTATTTGTTCCCCATTACCTACATGCACTGAAATGTAGTGATAAAAAATCTGTTGTTAAGAAAGAAATGGATATGGAAATTATTCCAACACAATTGAAAAATGGATTGTTTACAACAAAACTGAATGCAAGCAATCATGGAGCAGAAGAAATGAACTGGCTCAAAGCACTCCGAGCTGATAATCATCAAAAAATGATGCTTTTTGTTTGGTGGGATTTCAAGGGATTTGTTTTTTTTGAGCTTCTAAATTGATTTATGGAATTGTATGAAAGACCATACAATTCCATAATTAATTCAGAAGTGTGCTGCCATCAATTAGACAAACTGAGTGATTCCATCAAACAGAAGAGACCAGAATTAATTATCAGAAAAGGCATAGCGTTTCACCATGACAATACCAAACTTCATAAAGTTTGATGACTCGACAGAAGCTGTTACAGCTTGGATGGGATGTGTTACCATACCCTCCATATTGGCCATATCTGGCACCCTCTGATTATTACTTATTCCAGTCTTTACAGAATCTTTAGACAGCAAAACACTTAGTTTAAATGAGGATATCAAAAATCACTTGATTCAGTTTTTGCAAGCAAAGATCAGAAATTCTACGAGGATGGAATCATGCTACTACCAGAAAGATGGCACTCAGTTTAAATGAGGATGTCAAAAATCACTTGGTTCAGTTTTTTGCAAGCCTAAATGAGGATGTCAAAAATCACTTGGTTCAGTTTTTTGCAAGCAAAGGAGCATGGAATCGTGCTACTACTAGAAAGATGGCAACATGTGTTGGACCAAAATGGTCAATATATAATTAATAAATATTTAATAATATAAAAAAATTGATGTTCATTTTCATGAAAAAAATGAAATTACTTTCCCAAACAACCCAATATTAATTAAATTTAAAATTGTATTAAATACATAAAACAATCATCATTATTTCTGAAATTAAAAAATAAAAATCATTATGATTTATCGATTTCCATAAAAATCAAGTTAAAAAATATTAAAATTACCATGTCCGCGAAGATCTATTGCTGCAACTTGACATTCAACCAGATGAGAAATGTTTGACTGAAATAAATCACTATAAGAATTTTTTCTAATAGCATATAATTTATTATTTATATATTAAATTATAAATATAGAAGTTATAAATTTCTGAGTTTCTGACAATTTAAAAAATACAAAAAATACAATTTTATAGTTCAAATGAAAATGGCTTATAAATTTATAAACAAATTTAATTCTCTTACATTAATTTAAAATTAAATTGATTTAAAAATAACTGCTATTAATAAAATTTCATCATAATTTATTAAAATATTGAAATTTCTAATTTATATCATTTAGCATACATAGTAAAAATATTATCAACATTATAGTAAAGTCAAAAGTATATTTCATTTAATTTATTTAATAAAATAAATTCTCTATACTTATGCCACTTTTTGTTCATTTCCACCTTACAATTTTTGATATATGAAAGTGATTAAATTATATATATTTCTGGATATCATAATTAAAAAATTATTCCAATCTTTGAATAGATTACCAATTATTCTAAACTGGAAATAATTGAAGATTTTTTTAAAAATTAGTTATAACTTAAAGTGAAATGAAATGAAAGCATAAAAATACAATTTTATAGTTCAAATGAAAATGGCTTATAAATTTATAAACAAATTTAATTCTCTTACATTAATTTAAAATTAAATTGATTTAAAAATAACTGCTATTAATAAAATTTCATCATAATTTATTAAAATATTGAAATTTCTAATTTATATCATTTAGCATACATAGTAAAAATATTATCAACATTATAGTAAAGTCAAAAGTATATTTCATTTAATTTATTTAATAAAATAAATTCTCTATACTTATGCCACTTTTTGTTCATTTCCACCTTACAATTTTTGATATATGAAAGTGATTAAATTATATATATTTCTGGATATCATAATTAAAAATTATTTCAATCTTTGAATAGATTACCAATTATTCTAAACTAAAAATAATTGAAGATTTTTTTAAAAATTAGTTATAACTTAAAGTGAAATGAAATGAAAGCAGAAACTTATTAAGAAATAACCACAATGCAACAAAATGTATTTTGAAATTATGTTTCAAATCATTTATATTTTCTGGCAAATAAAAGGCATTTTTTAATTACAAATTTGCGTAATAATACTCATTTCTAGAACTAGATATTTTTCTTAAAAAACTAAGGATAGAGATATATATTTTGTAGGTTTTGTTTTCCTGTTAGATTATTTCAAACAGATGCATAGAAAAAAATCAATGATTAAATTTTTTCTATGTATCCATATCATATGCTAAGATTTTTTATTTTTTTTTTGTGCAAGGATACATCGATATTTCTATATTGACTACTTATTATTTTTGTAATAAATTATTTAAAATAATATTTTTATTAATATCATTTTAAAATTGCATTTTAAAGAATATCAAAATCTCAGGATTCACTAAAAACTGTTTTAAAATCAATTTTTGTGAAATTTTTGAAATGAATATTTCAATGCATAAGTGATGTAAAAATCTCTATGATCAGAAACGATTCCAACGGTAAGACAAGAGTTAAAAATACAATACAATAAATTTAGTGAAAGATGCAATTCAAGGACACAAAACATGACTATGATGGAAATGTATTAAAAGAGCTGTTAATACCCATATCAAAATCTCAGGATTTACTAAAAACTGTTTTAAATTCAATTTTTGTGAAATTTTGAAATGAATATATCAATGCATAATTGATGTAAAAATCTCTATGATCAGAAACGACTCCAATGGTAAGACAAGAGTTAAAAATACAATATAATAAATTTAGTGAAAGAGGCAATTCAAGGACACAAAACATGACTATGATGGAAATGTATTAAAAGAGCTGTTAATACCATGGAAACTAAGAGCATTCTTTCAAATTATAAAATTAATTTGTTGCATTCCATTAGGAAATAGTGCATTCTTGATATTTTAAGTGTAAAATAGATAACTGAAGAGAGCTGAATTAGCTGAAAACAGTTTTGTAAATAATCAAGTTATAACTAAATTTTTTCCTACTTAAAAGCTGTGTTAATGCTAATAACTTGAAGATCTAAAGCAGAAGGACATTAACTATTGAAGTTCAAAAAACTATTAAAATCCAAATTTAACTGGTATTACAAAATTATGTTAGGAACAGTTAAAGCAGTAGGATAAAAAAATAAAGTTTACTTAATCAGAATACTTTCCATTACAACATAACTATTTTCAATGGTTCTAACATTTAAAACTTATAATTCTTTTACAGAATTATGAATATGTGACAATTTAATTATTTAAAATTTTAAAAATGGAATACCTTTATATGTATGTTACAATAATAGTACAACTTAAACCTACAATTAACTATTAAATATAAATTATCATTAAAAATAATATAAGTCTATCAAAGTCAATAATTTTGTTGTATCCAAGAATATATCACCCTGTTCTTGACTATGTTCGTTGTTTCTTTTTCATAGCATAAAACTATGCACTAGGTGGATTAACCAGAAAATCATCATTAACTAGGAGTTTGCTTTCAGATCTTTTTATAATTTCCAGTATTTCAGCAATGGGTAGTTCATATGGGCCACTGATTTTCCAATGACTTTGGCCTCTTCCCATTGGATGATGAAATTCTCTTCATATCCTTCCTTGCCAGGATGGTCGTTAGAGCACTTATTTGGATGCCATGTTGGTGCTCTTTCATCCTTATGGCTAGGTTTCTTTTTGTAGCACCAATGTATGATTCTTGCCTAGCTAGTATTTTATTTTGGACAGGGATTCTGTATATCCCATTCTTTTGGTGTTCTTTACATGCATCTTTCTCATCCCTCAATAACTGGAATATCATTCTGTATGCTGGTTTGAGTCTTCTTTTTTAATTTCTGACAATGTTAGATTTTTTTAATGTTAAATGATAGAACTATTCACATTATTTGTTCTATAGTTCTGTTGCTTGGCTGTGGTTCTTATCTGGGTTGCAACTGGCTGTTCATTTTATCTATTTCTTTCTCAATAGTATTTACAAAGCCTTTAATGTATCTGTATTGACTAGCCACTTCATATTTCTTCCTCAGCTTATTGTCTATTGCTTCTTGGTTATAGTAATCTTTTTAAATCAACATTTTTTTATAGGACATAAGATCTGCTGACCATCTAGGAATTATTAATCTTTTAGCAGTGGGCTTTTGATATAGAGAAGTGAGATATTTTCCAGGCATTATTGTTACATTTAGTTCTAAGTAATGTACTTTGTTTTTGCTTTTTTGATTTACATTTAACACTGGGCCATAGCTTTCATCTGTAAACTCTAATTATATCTGTCTTACCATTTTTCTTCCACATCAACAGTATATCATCTATATATCTTGCAAAGTCTCAGATTAGAACGAATGTCAATAACAATAATTATAAACTAAGCCTAACGGTTCTAACGACTCTAATATAATTTCTGACAATGTTAGATTTTTTTAATGTTAAATGATAGAACTATTCACATTATTTGTTCTATAGTTCTGTTGCTTGGCTGTGGTTCTTATCTGGGTTGCAACTGGCTGTTCATTTTATCTATTTCTTTCTCAATAGTATTTACAAAGCCTTTAATGTATCTGTATTGACTAGCCACTTCATATTTCTTCCTCAGCTTATTGTCTATTGCTTCTTGGTTATAGTAATCTTTTTAAATCAACATTTTTTTATAGGACATAAGATCTGCTGACCATCTAGGAATTATTAATCTTTTAGCAGTGGGCTTTTGATATAGAGAAGTGAGATATTTTCCAGGCATTATTGTTACATTTAGTTCTAAGTAATGTACTTTGTTTTTGCTTTTTTGATTTACATTTAACACTGGGCCATAGCTTTCATCTGTAAACTCTAATTATATCTGTCTTACCATTTTTCTTCCACATCAACAGTATATCATCTATATATCTTGCAAAGTCTCAGATTAGAACGAATGTCAATAACAATAATTATAAACTAAGCCTAACGGTTCTAACGACTCTGCAAAAATATAATACGTTAGCATATAGAAAAATAACGATAAATAAATAATAGAGTGCATAATAAAATAAAAATAGGACAGGTCCAAGTTAACTTCCTCACAATCTTACATATAGCTTCCAGACACTTTGTAGAAAGTTGATAATATTGGATTCCTTCTGTCTTATCACAAATTCTGCTAAGTAACCTTCCATGTGGTTACCAATGGGTACTCCTCTGTATTACTGATAAAAATGGCCTTTAAATTGGAAGAAGAATTGGAAGAAGGATCATGGCATATCAAATGAGCTATATCTCTTATTGTCTAAGTTATATTTGATGATTTAGAAATGTTATCTGTAAGGAATCTATACAGAGCTATACATGCTGCTGGAATCTAGATTGTGGGATATGAAGACTGAAAGTCTAGTGTAACTAACATATTATCAGGCTCTGGTTTTAAAGTCTTCAGTTTTTGTAGACTACGGATTTGCATATGTGTTCATATGGTTGCAATTTATTGGAACACCATCTGGCAAGGATTTTTTCTAGTGAGTAGGTCGAGGAGCTCCTCTTTTCAATAACTGATCTAAATTCAAGTGGTGTCTTGTGTTTTAGCAAAGCCAAAAAAGCCTGGGCAGGCCAGATTTCTTATTCTATCAGGTTGGAGGAAATCTGGAAAGTCTTTATTATGTAGTAATTTATCCAGTTTTCTTGTAAAGCTTGGGGTAGGATCTTTCTGTAGTTCTATAGCCTCTATGGTGAGTATGAAGTTGTTTATGACCATGTTGTACATGTGTTCATTTACTAAAAGTATTCTTTTTGATTTATCATTTTAGACTAAAATCATGTTATCATTTAGCTATCTTAATACTTTTAATATTATTTGTTTAAGGCTATCGTTGAACTGTGTTAAATAATTGCCTGGTGTCTTCTTACTTCTTTTGTATATGAAGCTCCATCTGTACTTATCTTTGACATATTCTACTTTTTCTTTTATTAATATCTCTAGGGTTAGTGTGTGTTTATTTGGTTTATATTTACTAGTACATTATTTATATCCAATTTTCTACACAGATTCTTCCTTAGTTGATCATTGATTAACCAAATACGTTTATTGATGTGTTTTGTGTCAATCATATTGTAATTATAATCGATGTTATAACATGGCAGATTTAAAGCCATTCAGATACCCTAAAATGAAAGATTTTTGTAGGAAGTTATGAATAATTATCATCCAAGAGATATAGTGATGTCACAAGTATGATTGAAAAGTACAATATGTCTTCATTTTTAGATTAACTTTATGTACTTGAATCTGTCAGAGAATAAATAAACATAATCTAATATTTTCATTAGTGTTTAAGTATGGAAAAATCAGCAAAGCTTTGTAAGAGTATTTACTTATAAAAGTATAACCTCTCTTCATTGGAAATCTTGCATTTAACTTATTTCTGAATTTTTGTGTCATTACTCAGTTTTGCCATTTTATTACCTTTAATTAGTCTAAGTCAGGCATGTCAAATATGCAATCCATTCACTGGCATAAACATTTTTTTAATAATTATGTATTTTTATACAATTTTATTACTATCGTAATTCGTAACACTGGATAATATAGGAAAATAACATTAATTTAAATAATAAATTAAACTTAATTTTATCTATTTTCTTTACTTATACATTTTACTTAATTTTTTCAAATTTTTTTCCTCCTATAAAACACAACTATTCTTGTAAAGTGAAAACAATTCAGAATGTAACCAATTAGAATGTTTAAAATGCAGCCATCTCAACATTTCTTTGTTCTTTAATGCAGCCCTTTCAATACTATATTATGTTGTGCCTAAGTAGCCTTCTATAAAAACTGAGTATATCTTGGCCAAGTAATAGATCAATCCATATATAGTTATTGCCATTTCTTACTCTGAGCATGATCAATGATATATAGTCATTGCAAGGATTTTTATAAACAAAAATGTATACTTTTGTGACATTTAGCTAGAGACTGGCATCTTGACTAATGGTGATATCCCTTAGAAAAATTTAACAATCAACATTTATATTACCATTTACAGAGCCATCAATCAAAATGAGTGGATAACAGGATATATATAATTCTTCTGATTAATAATCAATTACTCACTCACCACTCCTGAATTTCCTTGATGTTATTTAATGAAAGTATCTATTCAAAAATGTTCAGATTAGAAAGAAAGATTCAATTTTATTTTCTTGTGAGAAATAGCACATCATCAGAAACTTAAACCAATTAAAGAAACATAAAGACATTAAAATGAAAGATTTTAATGTCAATACAATATATTTATTTTTGTGTTAATGTATAAATAAACTTCCACTTGTATTAATGGTATAATAATAAATCAGCCTTATTCAAAGTGGAAAAAATTATAATTTATTACGGAAGTACTTTCGACCTCATTAAGTCATCATCAGCCACACATAAAATTTATAATTAGAATACATCATTTTTGGAATACCAAAAACAATGTATTCTAATTATAAATTTTATGTATGGCTGATGATGACTTAATGAAGTGAAAGTACTTCCATTAAATAATAATTTTTTCCACTTTGAATAAGGCTGATTTATTATTATATTTTTGTGTGAGTACTATATGTCCTTCTTATGTGTAAATTATCTGAGAGGTTAAGTAATGACATGATCTGCCAGAAAACAAACATTTTAGGCAGACACATTGCACCATCTATGAAATAAATTATAAAGTTTTGCCAATATTTGAAATTTTGCAATTTTTTTAGAATGTGTATTTTAAAAATATATTTAATAGTTTTAAACTCCAAGTGCAATGCATAAAAATGGAAATCAAAAGAATTTATAATATTTCATTGTGCAATCTTTGAGATATTTCATTTCAAAATGTACATGATACTATTGAGAATAAATAAATTATTATATAGACAATATATATTTAATATATACTATATATTGATTATAATTTTAAAAATTTTAATAATTTGAAAAACTTTTTATATTATAAAAATATAAAATAATACATAAATTGCATATTATATTTTATATATGTAGTAATTAATCAAAACTCATTTAATCAAGATTCTATATCATTCAAGATAAATTTTTAAAAAGTTGTATATAGGTTTTCTTGATTACACAATCAAAAATCTTCAAAAATATTCAAACTAACTGCTCAAACTCTCTAATACAAATTAATAAACATAAATGCACTATATGCAGTAGAGAATAATCTCAATAAATATTATTTATTTCAGAACTAACGTTTTCGGCAAAACATTAAATTTGAAGAATCTGAAGATTATAAAAGATGCCGAAAACGTTAGTTCTGAAATAAATGATATTTATTGAGATTATTCTCTACTGCGTATAGTGCTTATGTTTATTGATTTGAATCTTCAAAAAAATTTTTTTAATCAAAAATCCAAATTAAATAAAATTTTTTATTTAATTTGGATTTTGATTAAAAAAAATAAGTTAGAAAAATAATTTTATAATAATAATTCTGAATCAAAATTAGGTAGAGGTAGACTATAGTGATTGCACTTACACAATGTTATTGCACTATATTGTTATATGATTAAAAGGGAGGCATCATCACATGAAATGATACTGTACCAATAGTATGAGACTTAAAATTAACAGACTGTATGCAAAACATAAATAAATTAAGAAATATGATTTTTTAAATGTTTTAAATTAACAAATAAAAGTGCAGATAGGCCTCGATTAGTGCGAGTTCGAATAAGGCAATATTCAATTAGTGCAACTTATAAAAATGATACCGTTTTTCAGTTAGTTGAACAAATATTCGATTAATGCGAGTTGTAAGCATAGACCAGTCTTACTAATAAGGATGCACCTCCTTTTATGATGTCAATTAACAAATTACTGTTAATTTTCAGTTGGCCTCCTTTTATGATGTTAATTAACAAATTACCGTTAATTTTCGGTTAGAATTAATGCGAGTTGTAAGCATAGACCAGTCTTACTAACAAATGTCCGTCCCTTTAATGATGTCAATTAACAAATTAATGTTAATTTTCGGTTAGTAAAACCGAACGAGGAGCTTTTTATGATGTCAATGAACAAATTACCGTTAATTTTCGGTTAGTAAAACCGTGAGTTGTAAGCATAGACCAGTCTTACTAACAAAGCTCCGCTTCCTTTTAAGTTGTAAGCATAGACCAGTCTTACTAACAAATGTCCATCCCCTTTTACGATGTCAATTAACAAATTAATGTTAATTTTCGGTTAGTAAAACCGGACAAGGTTAATTAACAAATTAATGTTAATTTTCGGTTAGTAAAACTGGACGAAGAGCAGTCCAAGAACAATATAGATCAGTCTTACTAACAAATGTCCATCCCCTTTTATGATGTCAATTAACAAACATTCTTACTAACAAAGCTCTGCCTCCTTTTATGATGTCAATTAACAAATTTCGTTAATTTTTGGTTAGTAAAACTGGACAAGGAGCAGTCCAAGAACAATAGTTAATTTTCGGTTAGTAAAACCGGACGAGGAGCAGTCCATGAACAGTCACCTAATTTTCGGTTAGTAAAACCGAACGAGGAGCAGTCCAAGAACAATCACTTGGCATTGAAGGGGTGAAACACCAGAAAGATGGGCTTTTTGCCATTAGCTATTTTAACAGTACTATTATTCAGCTTTGTTATCGTATATATACAGTATAGTACAGAAGCCAGAAAGATGGGCTTTTTGCCATTAGCTATTTAACATTACTATTATTTAACTTTGTGTAGATTTTTGATTGATTAAAAATTGATTTTTATTTTGATTCTTTGTTATCATATACGTACAGTATAGTATAGAATTTTCTCTTTTAAAAAATATCGAAATGGATGAAAGGAAAAACACTTTTGATGATAAAACGGGAAACAAAAAAAGAAGAGGTTAGTGATTATGCTAGAGCAAAAAAACGGATGTGACTGAGCGACATAAAAGGAGCTCAACTTCTGCTTTCGATTTAGTGGTTGGTTTGATGATGGTATGAGACGCAATTCCTGGTAAGTTATTAATTTAGATCAGTGCTTCTCAAAGTCTAGGGTCGCGTAACAAAATTTGGGGGTTGGAGAAATTTTAGCAAATGTTTTAATTCGTATTCCTTGTTTATATACCTCTATACCCAGGATCGCAAAAATATTTTCTTGGATAAAAAGAGTCGCCAAGTAGAAAAGTTTGAGAAGCACTGATTTAGATGATGAACAATGATGTAAAATATGAAAATATAAGTAGTTAACAGTTATTATTGTGGTTATTCATTGTGAGGTTGGCTAATGGCCAGAATCTCACAAAGCAAGAACCAATTACCATATTTTACATATAGTTAATACTTCAAATAGTGAAAATTCAAATAGTGCGAAAAATTCGTGGGACCCGATATTCGCACTAATTGAGACCTACCTGCATTGTACATATTTATGTTCTATATTTGGAAAAGAAGAAGAATTATGGAAAATATTTCATATAAAGTTGAATTTTATAGAAGCCAGCTATATGTTAATAGGGGAATATCTGTATACAGTACTGTCATCAAAAGAAAGAGTACTTAACAGTATTTCCATCATGTTTTGCACTTGAATATAAGATATGCAAAATTCAATTAATCATATTCAATAAATAGGTCTAACCTGAAAATAGAGTATACATCATCAAACTAATATATTCAAATCCAGTTTATTTAATAATAATTAAGAAACCTTCTGTATTATCTGAAATTATTTTTGTCACACTATCTTGGATAATCAGGACTAACACTATTTTATATATATATGCACACATAATATACAATTTATATGTACAGTTTATTATATATATTTTACCTTAAATTTTAAATTAAATTAGAAAACTTACAGTAAATAAGGACCAAGTTAATCCACTATATCCTCCTCCATGTAATAACAGCAACAGTGGACCAGATTCTCCATTACAATATACTCTAAAAACCTGAATAAAGTTAAGGATATTTTAAATTCAAAATAATTTATAGCTAAAGAATGATCTTTTCACACAGTATTGATTTCTCACAAATTGATCTTTATTGTAATTTTACATTTTGAAAACAAACAGCTATAAATACATTCATTATAAATAAAATTCAATGAAATTTAAATATAAATGTATGTATTAAACTGTTTTTATGTTTGGTAATTTTTTGGAATAGTATACAATATGGGACATTTCTATTGTTGAGTAATTGTAATATTGAGTTTCTATTAAAATTCATTCGGAAATTTAAATGTGTTTCTATTCGTGATTTTTAGAAAAATTCGAGTAATTAAATATACAGTAATATTTGTCTTAAAATCAGGCATAAAATTAGTTACAAGTTATTTTTTGGTAATTAATTAATAATTATGTTAATTTTGTTTTCTAGTATTTATCCATTACATGATAGTTAAAATGAAGATAGAATTATTATAATCATGGAAATCTTTTAATTTTACAATAATAATAATAATAATAATTCATTTCATAAAAATTATTTGGTTTTTAAATATTTCTATGCAAAGAAAAAGAAAATACAAATATTTGTATATTAATATGGAACATTCCTTTATTTAATGCATCATCTCTATAATTTCATATCATAAAATTTGAATTTTGTAATGGTATCTTTTATTTTACATATTTTTTAAATACAGTGAATTCAATAAAACTCATATAATCAATATAAATAGATTAACTGATTTTTAAGTTGCAAGTAGCTTGTATTTTTTTGTACAAGATAGGATCAAAAAATAACCAAACTTTTTTTATTAAAACTTATATACAATTTAATTACATGAAATTTTTAATCAAATTTTTCAAAATATTCCCTTTGGCTAGCTACACAATTTTTCCAGTGATTATAAAACTGTTGAAAAGAAAATCAAAGTTCTTTTTTCTAAGCTTTTGTTTATTTCCAATATCATAAAAGAAATAACCTCTTTTGTAGAAGGAAAAGGCTTCCTTTTTAAAATGTTATTTACTTTGGGAAAAAGAAAAATCACAAGATGCAAGATCTAGGGAATAAGGAGGATGGGGATAGATAGTTGAATGTTTAGCCAAATATTCCATAACTGAGGTGGCTCTATGGGCAGGTCCATTGTTATGCAGTAATTTCTACTCTTTTGATTAAAAGAGGCAATATCTTTCTTCTTACTGCATTCTAAGATGAATAAAGATTCCTTTATATATTGTTTTATTAACCATAGCTCTTTCCAGTATGAATTCATAATGAATCATATCTTGAAAGTAAAAAAAGTTCCAGCATGACTTTGCTCTTAAATCTGTCAATGCGTACTTTTTCTTTCTTGGAAGTATTGGCCATTTTGTTTAGGGATCATACATATAGAACAACATTTCATCACCAATTATTACTAATTTTAAAAATAATAAATTAAAGGGCATAATTAATGTAACTATTAAAGTCTAGTTACCTACTATAAGTCCGGTGATTATATTGAAAGTCTATTCAAAAGAGGTTCTCTAAATTGCTCTTACAACTACTAATGAAAATACCCTCAAATAGTTTATAATTATATGTAATTGTTATAAACTAGTCACTATACTATACTAAATTATCTACAAAATCAAAATTTTTCATAGACAAACTTTTAATTTGTCTACAAAAATTTGGAAATGAATCCTTTTATAAAAAGACATGCAGTATATAGAACCAACCATTGTGAATTAAAACAGCACAGAGTTAATATGGAACATTCCTTTATTTAATGCATCATTTCTATAATTTCATATCATAAAATTTGAATTTTGTAATGGTATCTTTTATTTTACGTATTTTTTTAAATACATTTAATTCAATACAACTCATATAATCAATATAAATAAATTAATTGATTTTTATTACAAATTAGTATAATATATAAAGGTTAAACATTATTTTAAATTAAATTTTTAAATGTTTTTATTAATTTGCATTAAACAAAATAGTAAGGTTTCATCTGTTTTTAAGGATACATTGCCTTCAGAAATTTTGACTTCCTTTATAGAAGTGAAATATTTCTTCCAAGAAAGAGGAGAATAATCCCTCTTCATACCTCTTCTTCCAGCTCTAAATAGAAAAATTAAAATGAATGTTATAGTTTAAAATAAAATGATACAATAGAATGATACAAATAAAATGATATAATACAATAAAATGATATAATTTTAAATTGATACATTTATTATATATACAAATTTCTTCTATTATATGTAAAAAACAATTGAAAATAAAGTCAATTTCAATTCTATAATTTAATTCTTTAAAAAACAATGAAAACTTTTACTTTAATATTCATCTTTACTAGTTGGATTTTTTTCAATTTAAACTCTATATACTCAAAATTTATTTTTTATTAAAATTATACTTTCTGATTTAATGATATATGGCTGTGAAACATAAGCCCTTGCAAAGAACATGGAACTGAAACTAGCAACAATACAAAGAAACATCAAAAAATACATGTTAGAATTCTCAGAAGAAACCACAATACCAATAGACCATCATACATGCAAAATTTCTCCACTTGCAGCACCACTTACAACTTTGGTATTGCTTAGGTTTAGCATCCAGCTATTACATAGCGTTTCGCTTTCAGTTTGTGTTTGTCTTTTTATTTTTCTGCATAGTTAAGCTGGTTCATTATGGACTTTAGCAAGTTGACCGTTTCTGAGCTTAAGAAACAATTAAAAGATATTGGAGCAAAAAAGAATTGGGACAAAAGTCGAATTAATTAAAAGGGTAAATGGTATTAAGCCATGCTTATTGTAAACTTGCATAAACTACATTGTAAGCATGTGTCACAAGTAGACTGCATATATTAAAGGTCCTTCATAATAAAAAATTACTTCTTGAGATCTTACAGCAAGATCATAATATTGTATTTAACCTTTTATTGACCCTTATTATTTTTATTTATATAACAATTTTTATTTATTTTTTTTTTTTGTAGAAAGTATTTCTCAATTTGGCCATTATTTTATTCATATATCATATTTGTAAAAGAAAATCACAAATATTAATATGTCAGAATCTTTCATGATTTTAGGAATATTGATATTTAATGCATGCTGCCATTACTCATCAAGAATGCTTATGATTGTATCAGACCTTGTCATACTAACCTTTTAAATTTGTTTACAGTACTGTTAAGTTTTCTATAATATTAATGTAATGCTCTAATAGTACATTTTAAATATGCTCATAATTGCTGCTTTATTTTTTACATTTAATTTGTATTAAATTTCAGACTTTCTGCATGGCAAAAACATGATCTCGTCCACAGTTTAGTTGTGTCAAAACATGAGAGCATCTCAACTGGTTTTCATCACCTGAACAATTTTCACCACTAAATGTAATATCAAGGAAACTGAGAGCATCTCATCTGGTTTTCATCACCTGAACAATTTTCACCACTAAATGTAATATCAAGGAAACATTTGAATAATTTCAACCTTTCAACAATCCTTAATTAGTTTGAAGAAATATCAGCAACATAAAATAACATAGCAAGATTGTTATAATATTATGTTATACTATTGGTAATTTATTGTTGTATAATATTTTCTTACATATAATCATAACTGCTTGTTATGTTAATACTCCAGATTATATATGATGTCATTGTATTTAAAGAGTTGTCATAGAAACTGTGTATTCTTTTTTCGAATGTTTTTTGTTCTAATTACGCCTGAAGATGGCTATGTAGCTGAAAACGTTTGTGAGTATTTTATTTTTAATTTTTATTAAAAGTCATATATTATACTGCAATCTAGTGCTATTAGTTCAATTCATTTGACATAAGTGATATAAGCAGTTTAAAGTTTCTAAGTTTAGACTCATTCTATTTCAGTGCATAAAGCAGCCTTTAACTTTGAAATAAATTATACATTGAAATTGAAAAATATAAAATAAAATAACTGTTTCTCTTCCTTTTAAATTGGAAACTAGTTAAATGCTAGGTAATGCTTTAAACTAGTTAAATTCTAGATAATACTATGTAAACTAGATAAATACTAGGGACATATGTTTTTTGTTTTTCTGACTGCAAAACCATATAATTAAATTATTGGGTCTACTTTTCAAAATTACTACAATATTGTTTGGAGCAGCAGACCATTTGATTCATAATTGTAATTCACTAATGCCTATTCAATTGTGATGTATTTATTTGCATTGCTCACTATTGTTGAACATTGCCAATACTACACTATTTTCATTTACAATGGCTAGATAACTGAATATGCTACTTATGAAACAATGATGCATAATTTTTACTACTATATTATTGATATTAAATTCTTCTTTCTTTCTTAGAGGTTTTTATCTAAAGTATTAATTTTTTAGGACAATGATATTTTTGATTTTACCATAACAAAAGCATAATATTCTCCAAATAAAATCAGTTAAATACTATAGAAGTTTCAAGATAATATATGCAAAAAATATTAATTATCAGAAATTGATGTTTTTTGATTATTTGTTATCATGGGGGTTATATAATGTTCATATAATGGATAAATAAATAAAGATTAAGAATAATAATTTATTTGCAATGCATCAAAAGATCAAATGACCATCATTTTTAAATAGATGCATTTATTATAATTTTATGAAGTTATTACAGAGAATTGATATTTCTCTGTAATAACTTCATAAAATTATAATTTATTTGCAATGCATCAAAAGATCAAATGACCATCATTTTTAAATAGATGCATTGATAGGAATATTGTATATGCTCATGTATAAGCAAAAAACATTTTTTTAATTTTTTAAAGAAAGGGGATCAGCTTACATGCAAGGAAATCAAAAATCAATAAATTTTTTGCAAGATTGTAAGATTTGATGGCTCAGTTGTGGATCATCAGTTATTCTATTATGAAAGCTGTGTGATCCATCATATTTACCGTATTTATAACAAAGATCATCTTCAATGCCTTTTTGTTAAAAAATATTTGGATATGTATGACTATTTATAAATTAATATTTTTTTAGTTATTTAAATATTGGATTCTGTAAAAATACAATCAAAAACATATGAAGCAATCCCATTGCATCCTCTTTGTATGTGCATCCTACCATAGGACATCTAATAGCATGTCCTATGGTACAATGCAATATATTATTTCCAAAAATGCCTATTTATTCTTGTTTATATTATTAAAAATATGCAGATGTATAAGAATGTTTATATTTAAATAAATTTAAAAATATTAATTTACTGTACAAATATTAAGTTACTACAAATAACATCAAGACGATGTAAATCAATGTTATTTTATTCAAACTCTGCTTTCTACAATAAGAACTTTATACACAAGCACCATAAGCAGTAATTATATTTATTTTAAGAAAAAAACCCGTTTTTTGATCTATTACAGATCCTCTTCAGCTTCTGAACCTGTAAATCAATCTTATTTTAAAAACCCATTTTTTGATCTATTACAGATCCTCTTCAGCTTCTGAACCTGTAAATCAATCTTATTTTAATGAATAAACATGGCTACCACTAATGCACATATTTTCAGTTGATATTAAATGGAATAATTTCAATATATGTCGTAATTGCAAATTTAAATTTGGAACATGGAAAAACCTCCATTCTACAGTAACTGTAGATTTAAACTGTATTCAAAATGGAACTGAAGATGGTTTAAATCAAGCCAAAAACATTATCCCAAATATTATCCATTCTTATAAGTTAAATAAATGTTACAATTCCTATCAAAATAGTACTTGGTTTTTGAATGATTAAAGATATAAGATCAAAATATATAAATAAAATCATTGTCAATGGTATTATTTTATAATTTAAATGTCATAAAAATCTATTAAATACTTTCACAGTTATTACAGAGAAACTTCAGAAAACTGAATTTTTGTCATTTTAAAAATATGATTCTACAGGATTAATTAAACTCATTTCAAATTTGCCATTAATATTCTGACTACTGTGCTAAATTTTAAAAATTTTCATCAACTAGTTTAAAAATTATTAGGAATAAACTTTTGAAGCTTGAATATTCATTATTTTTAAATTGTGGGAGTTTAAGAATTAATTGATATATCATTACAATCATTTTAAATAATATGACAATCCTGCTTAGTTTAAAAAAATCCAATAGATAGATCAGAGGTAAAGAGAGCATCTCAAAAGTTTTAATATCCACTATTTTTAAATTAACGTGTTTGTACTTGTAACTTACAAACTTAATAACCACAAAACATTTACTGTATTTGTTATTACAAATATAGTAAATGTATTATGCTTTATAAATTGGACAAAAAAAAAATTATAGAAAATATTTTGTAAAGTCAAATTTTACAGAATTCAGATAAATCAAGAAATATCTATATAATGTAATATTTTAATGGAATAAATATTATCCATTGATTTTTCTCAAGTAGATTACTATAAAATAATTAAAGTCTATAAAACAGCACTTTCTGCAGTAAACATTCAAGATAAAAAGTTTTTTACTTAGAAATATTTTTGGTACTTAGTACCATCATCAGCTAAACAAACTAAGAAAAATATCTATAAAAATGGAATGAAATTATTTATAAAAATTCTGAGAATTTTAATAAATAAAACAGTAACAGTAAAATTCTAAATAATAAAGTTGTTATTTTGAATGCTTACTACAGAAAGTGCTATTTTATAGACTTTAATTATTTAATAATCAAACGAATGCAGTAGTTTAAATAGTTTTTTGTAATTAATTATATTTAAATAATTAGAAATAAATAAAATTTTCAAATTATGATTGTACCATAATTTAGTCCATAATTATGATAAAATTCACAAGTGTAATTTTGAATTAATACAAAATTCTTATATTGGCTAATATTTAAATTATTTAGACAAGGACTGCAAAAATTCCAGCCCATTTGAAAATTCTATTTTCAACAGAACAATGAAAAAATATCTGAAAATAGACATTGAAAGAGTATTTTAAGAGTACACAAATATTTTTTATTTTAAAATATTTGCATTATTATGATATCAATTCTATAATAAATTCTAGCAATTCTAATACTTGTATAGCCTAATTCAGTGTTTTCCAAACTGTGGGATGCACCCCACTAAGAAGGCATGAGTCTATGGCAAGGGACACGCAAGAATTAACAAAAACATCATTTTTGAGACAAACAAGCAAAAAATAAGTTCAAATTGGTGTAAAAAAAAAATTAATCAGTAAAAGGGTTATAAATACAGTATATATATCTATATATCCAGAAATTTTCTGTTGTAGCTATTTTAAAGTCAAAATAACAATCTCGTTTAGTGATTGAAAAAGAATTGTGAGAAGCGATATCCTCCATGATACCCAATTTGAGAGAATTTGTACTGAAAAACAAGCCCACCCTTCACATTAAATATTACGTTGTATTAAACATGTATTCTATTTTTCAATTTTGTTGCAAATTTAATTATATTAAAAATTTTTACAACATAAAAAATATATATTTTTTACATATAAGAACTTTATTTATACAAAATATGATATATTGTTTTGTAGTATTAAACTGCAAGCAGAAAGTATTTATAAAATTAGACTGTTATGAAAATGAGGGGCATTTCAATTTTTTTATGGAAAGAGGGGGGTGCAGATATAAAGTTTGGAAACCACTGGCCTAATCAGTTGGTTGGAAGGAAAAAAAATTACTTAAAAATAAATAATCATCATCATATTAGAAAAGTATCTATTCTATTTTTGGAAAAGTATATTTAATGCTGTAGGATTAATAACTAAAAATATTTCAGTATAGAAGAAATCAATTAATTATTTCTTACTGTTCTTCTAATTTCTGTAATCTATAAAAAAACTTATCCACTATGTATTTGCATTTAAAAAATTTTCCCCCAAAAATAATTTATACAACCAATTTAAGGTATACCAATTTAATCATATTACATATCTAATTTATGAAATTACATGCATTGATATAAATTATGATCTAATTTTGATCACTGCTAATATTTTTTTAATTTGATTATTATTATTTACATTTTAAAACAAAAGATTATGCATAATCAATTAATAGTTTTAAGAGAAACAGATTACCAAGAAAATTATCATTATTTATGAAACGTTTTGATGGTATAATTGATTAATTTTCATATTATATAATTAAGAAAATGGAACTCTAGACAACAATAAAACTAATAATTGCAAGCTATATGTCACTGAATGTATAAATTGAAATTTTTTAATTTTAAGAAATTAGAAAGTCTCCTGTTATGTTTAAAGAAAATATATTCTCATAACATGTTCAGTGTTTTCACATATAGTTTTTAACAGTGCATCAATAGGCATTCATGAATGACACTTGCTATTCATTGTACAATAACATAGGATTTAGTTCTATGGTAATTGTGAAATATAAATTGTAATTGTTTAAACAAATAAAGTTAAATCACTTAAAAATGAAGACAATTAAGTATAATTCAATTAAACATGAAATCTCTATGGATCTAACAATAAAATTTTGTTTATACGATTATACAAAGAATATACAGTATATGGATAATCCAGAATAATTCACAATTCAATTATTTGTTTTGAACTTGAACTACACCATCTATTCAATATAAACAGTTATTATGATATAACAGCATCTCACTTTTTGTAAAATGTCTGTTTTATAATGAATTCACCACTAAATGTTTTCATATTTCGTTACCTTGAATTTCCGTTTAACGGTATTGGCGGTAATCTTCCTCTTGCTATTTGTTTATGTAGTAAAGACATATTAGAAACTATATTTCCTTCTGATATCTGAATTCTTCCGGAAGTGACTTCGAATTGATGGAAGACGATCACACTTCGGAAATCAGAATTGTTCCGAAAGTTTTCAATAGATGGCAACTTTACAGTATTGGCAGGATTATCGAGTTATACGCTAACTGTAAAGAGCGCTCTAGCGGTACTTTGGTACATAAAGCAACCACTGGCAGTTAAATTGTTGGATACGTAAATCAACGATGGCGTAAATTGAGTTGTTCGTTGAATATTTCGTGCAATTTGTAGTGTGTATTATTTCTCTATTATTGTGCTCTGGATATATCCCGTGGCGTACGGATATATTGTAATTACACAATTAATACGGAAATAATAACCGATAATTCTGGCCTTACTAAATTTAGAATAACTTTAATTGTGTAATGCTAGAGTTATTGCCTGTTATTTATATTAATTATATAATTGAAGAGTGTGAACGCGTTCAGTCCATTTTGATCATTTTTTATGTCATGAAATAAAAAAATAATCAAATGATCCTTTCTTCTGTAAAGTGATGGCACAACAGCTGCTGTACCGATCGACCAATGTGTGGTGGTGCTCCATCCTGCATAAAGGTTACCTGATCCAGGCATTACCTTTCCTGAATTTGTGGAATGAAAAACTAAGTGAACATATCGTCATACTTTTGCTTGGTAGAGGTACAGGTCTTGGGTCCTGTTGGATTAATGTTCTCAAAAAAGAATAGTCCGATGATGAAATCTGTGGGCATCCACACCAAACGGTGAGTTTTGGTGAATGCAATGAAATTTCCTGAACTGCATGCGATTGTTCGGATGCCCAAATTCGAGAATTCTGAGTGTTAACAGTCCCATTTAGGTGAAAATTGGTCTCATCTCCCCACAGAATTTTCACGGCCAAGCATCGTCGATCTCCATTCTGGCAAGAAATATTAGAGCAAATGACAACCGTTGAACATAATCTCTGTGTTTTAATTCATGCAGGTGGCCTGTCTTGTATGGATAGAAGTGGAGAACTTTCCGCAAGACTTTCCATACCGTCGAAAAACTCAAGTGATGGCACAACAGCTGCTGTACTGATCGAATAATATATGATAGTGCTCCATTCTGCATAAAGGTTATCTGATCCAGGCATTGACTTTTCTGAAATTGTAAAATGACAAAACTAGTCAGCATATTGTGATACCTTTGCTTGGTAACGGTATAGGTCTTTGGTCCTGTTGGAATAATGCTCTCAAAAAAGAATGGTCCGATGATAATAATCTGCTGTGCATTCACACCAAACAGTGAATTTTGGTGAATGCAATGGGATTTCCTGAACTGCATGGGGATTTGGATGCCCAAATTCAAGAATTCTGAGTGTTAACATTCCTATTTAGGTGAAAATGGGCCTCATCTCCCTACAGAATTTTCCACAGGCAAGCATCGTCGACCTCCATTCTGGCAAGAAATGTCAGAGCAAATGACAACTGTTGATCATCAAGACTTTCGATACCGTCGAAAAACTCAAATCCAATTGTCGCGCTACTATCAGCAATGGTTTCCTGTGTGCCAGCAACGAGTGCAGTCGCAACGTCGGCAATTGTCTGTTCTGACAACGGTTTCCTCTCTCTACCAGACAGAACTGTTAGGATCCTGTTTCTTCAAACTTATGTATCATGCTTTTCAACGCATTAATTGATAGAAGACCATTACTGAGGTGTCGGCCGGATGGCCGCGTGGTAAAGCTTTGGCTTACCACCCTGGCGGATCCGGGTTCAAATCCGGGTCCCACACCTCCAATTTTTCAGGAGGGCGGGTTCAAATCCGGGTCCCATACCTCCAATTTTTCAGGAGGGGTCCTGCCCAGCCCATTGAACCCCATCCTTCAACTATCCAGTTGACCCCATCATGGCCTGTTGAACCCCATCCTTCAACCATCCGGTTAACCCCATCATGCGGGACCCACACCTCCAATTTTTGTCACACACCTCCAATTTTTCAGGAGGGGTCCGGGCCCGGCCTGTTGAACCCACTATTCAACTATCCGGTTGACCCCATCATGGGTGCTGGCCAGCCTGTGATGGGGGCTATAAGTGGCCGCCTCCAGATATAGAATATCCCATGAGGATATGGCATCGCCGCCGCTAGATACAGAATATCCTATGAGGATATGACGGCGTAATAAAACTAACCTAACCTAACTAACCAAAGATTATATCCGGGCCGCCAGATACAGAATATCCCATGAGGATATGGCGGCGTAATAAAACTTACTGAGGTTGTTACAGCTTCTAAACTCACGAAGAGCCGCCGCTGCATTCGATTGATGAAGATAAAACAGCTTCACAAGTAACGCGCGCTGAGGTAACTTGAGACGCATGTTGAACTCAAGAGTGTCCTTTGGAGTTTTTCCCTTATCTTTAGAGCCGGAATTATTGGCGCTGCTGTCGACTACATAGTCGTGAATTTGCATTTTGACGTTTACCTGCGTATTATGCAACTTCTCAGCTTCATAGACTATAACAGCGCCACATTTTCCCCTATCGGCGACTTTCGACACTAATTTTTTTCTTTACGGAATCGTGTTTTCCACGTCATCATTAGTCCCCCTACCAAATTTGGTGACATTCTGGCTGATAAATCGAGCTACAGAAGGCTCTGAGTAGGCTACTGTCAGTTTATGGTCACCCTGTATGTTCTTGGCCCCATAGTAACATATCTGCTGCCATTTTTCCAATTACTCTTTCTACAATCAATTTTCATTAATTTTTATAAATAATGTTGATTATAATCGCTGTGTTTTAATTCATGCAGGTGGCCTATCTTGTATGGATAGAAGTGGAGAACTTTCTGCAAGACTTTCCATACCATCAAAAAACTCAAATCCAATTAGTGTGCTACTTCCCGGGCACTACTACCAGCAATGGTTCCCTGTGTGCCAGCAACAAGTGAAGTTGCAATATCGGCAATTGTCTGTTCTGACACCAGTTTCTGCCCTCTACCAGGTCAAACTGCTAGGGATCCTGTTTCTTCAAACTTATGAATCATGCTTTTCAATGCATTAATTGATAGAGGGCCTTTACATAGGTTGTTATGGCTTCTAAACTCATGAAGAGCAGCCACTGCATTCGACTGATGAAGATAAAACAGCTTCACAAGTAACGCACGCTGAGGTAATGTGAGACCCATGCTGAACTTGGAATGCCCTTTGAGGTTTTTTCTTATCTTTATAGCTTAAATTACTGGTGCTGCTGTTGACTATGTAGTTGTGAATTTGCATTTTGACGTTTTACTAGCGTTTTCTGCAAATTCTCAGCTGCATAAACTACAACAGTGACACATTTTCCCCTATCAGTGACTTTCAACACTATTTTTTTTCCTTCATGGAATCATGTTTCCCATGTCGTCATTAGTTCCCCAACCAAATTTGGTGGCATTCTGGCTGATCGATCGAGCTACAGAAGGCTCTGAGTACTCATCAGTTTAATTATGGTCACCCTGTATATTAAATTTAAATAATGGAGGTCTTCAACTTATTATAGTCTGAGTTATGATGACTGTATTTATGACTGTGATTATTTACAATGAAAATCCATACTTATGATGGCTACTATCAATGATTTTGCAATAATGATGGCCAATCACCAGATAGTAGAGTAGTCACCAGAATTGAAGCAGACTATGTTTCTACCATGGAATATCCATATTTAATTCCAGGTCTTGTACCTCCATAGTTTTTTTAGGTTTTCAGATTTGGACCCTTCAACTCCATCCTTTACTTGATTGCCCATTGCTATCATGATGTGTGAAGTCTGTGATGAGCATTGGGATGCCCAGCTATTTATTATCCAAGAACAAGGGAAAGTGGCATACAATGCAAAAAAAAAAAAAATGATGGACATACTGGAACATTGCCATTTTTTTTATAAAAACATATTAAAGGAGTTTTTATAAAAGTTAGATGATTTCATTTTAATTCAAGAATATTTCCTGAAATGTCTGAAATGAAATTGCATATAATAAATTAATTCACTTATCAAAATTTGATCCAGGCCTGGTCTGGAATGGAATTGGGATTCCATGCCGCTGAAAATTTTTTGATAATCCAACTTAGCATCAATTTACTTATGGTAAATTCCTGCTGACTCTGTCATAGAAAGTGAGCAGTTTGTTGTTGGATCTGGGAGTGGAATCCATTATATTATAATCAGCTGATGATTGAGAGATGGCATTAATAAATAATTGCTTAGTTTTGCTAGAAACTTGGTTAGTTTAGTTTGAATTAAACAGCTGAATCATATAGGATAATTATTGAGGACCCATTTTTAGAGCCCCTCAGAATGGTCAATACCTATGGTAGGTATATCTGGAAGATTAAGAATGGGATTCAACTGGTCTGGCCAGGCCTGGATCCCTTCTGATAAATTGAATATGTATGACCCAGATTCTTCAAGATGAAAAATAACTATTTTACCAAACTTTCAGCTGATGTTAGAAAATTGGACACACAAAAATAAATTAAACATACCATCTCCTTTTTTATAGTTTCTTAATTTTTACTTATATAAAGAGCTGGGAAGCAGGAGATAAATATTTTCCTCATTATAAAGAATAAACAACATTTATTCAACATTACTATACATTACTATTTTTTAGAAACACACTGAATATTTTGAGTTCAGGTGGTTGGGAAATGTAATACTTATTTATAACATTGCACCTATAAAAAATTGTGTTCGCAGTTAGGATGTTTTTGAACTACAACCATAATTTTTGAATGTAATCTCATCATAAGTTGAGGATCTCTTACACAGAAACATCGTTAATATTATTTAAAAAAATGAAAACAACAAAAAATTTTGAAAAAATTCTTGAGTTATTTATAATAAAGAAATAATATAATTTATATAAAAAATCTATTTGCTATGAAATATGCAGCACTGAAAAGTTTAAATCTAAATGATTTAAAAGTTCTATTTGTATTTATACACATTTAATTTATAATATTTATTTATTAATATTAGGTAACAAGTTTACAGAATTTCCTTTTATATTATGCAAATTATCAAGATTACAAACTTTAGATATTAGTAACAATAAAATAATAAATCTTCCAAAAGAATTTTCTCTGATAACAACTTTGCAAACAGTTCATTTGGATGCAGAGAAGTTTAAATATCCATCATCAGGTTAGTAAATATTTACAGCAATTATTATATAATTTAAATATAGTACATATATTGTATATGATGGGGAATAGGAATAAATAGCAACTAAATAATTAAGAAATTACCAGGAATTGATGAAAAATATTTTTTTTTGTATGATGCAAAGAACAGATTTTATTGAGGGACCATCTATAAACTGTCATACTATTCCAAATATTTTTTGACTTCTTCCCCTTCATCATTTTTCATCACATCAAACTTGATCTCCTTGACTGTGATATCATAAATTTGAAGACCCCCTTTCCTTGTTAAAAAATTTTTTCTTCAATTTATATTAAAAAATACTTAAAATAATAGAAAGTTGAGATACTTTATACTGGTATTTTGTTACACATTCTTTAACTTTCAAATAAACCTTCAAATAACTGGATAAGAATATTAAATATTGTATAGTATGTTTTATATTTTATAACATGTCTCCCCAAATATGTTACTTTTCATTCTTTATTTTTGAATAATTAAGCATAAATATTTTATATTTAAAAATTATCTTTTAATCATAAAAATGTAAAATTCCAGTTATTTTCCCAACATGACATCACAATTTGCATGATTGATTCCTTTCTTTGTCATTTATCGTCATAAATCTATTATCCCTTCCTAATATATTAGGAATTTATTAATATATTAAAAATAACTCATAGATCATCCATAAGTCACACTACTAGGGGAACTAATAGTGTGACTTATGGATGATCCATATATAATTATATATACAGGTAGGCCTCGATTAGCGCAAATAATTGGTACTACGAATTTCTCACGCTAATCTAATTCGCACTAATTGAAGTGTTAACTCTATAGAAAATATGGTAATTGGTTCTTGCTTTGTGAGATTCCAGCCATTAGCTAGTCCACGATGAATAACCAGAACAAACTTAACACTAACTGTTTAAGAAATATTTATTTTAATATTTTACATCATTGTTCATCACCAAAATCTCTAAATTTATTTATATTAAACTACTAATACCAATGGGAATGATTTTTAAAGTAAGATGATTTATGTAATCTTTCAAAACAGAAGAAAGATGAATAAGAATAGTAAATGTCATTGCTATCAAAATTAATCACTAAAAATTTTCAGATCCCAGAGAAAACTTTTTTGATTAGAATAAAGCTAATACAATACTAGATATGAAATGATAAATGAATTATTTAAAAAATAATTGAAAAATAATGAGAAAAATAATATTTTTCTATTCCAAAACTATATACTGTATATACCATTTCTATCAGATATAAAAATAAATTTCAGAAAATTATTT
>AYEL01088739.1:0-247029 GCA_000484575.1 Olivierus martensii
AAAATTAACGGTAATTTGTTAATTGACATCATAAAAGGAGCTTTGTTAGTAAGACTGATCTGTGTTTACAACTCGCACTAATCGAATCTTTTCTCGCACTAACTGAATAACGGTATCAATTTTAAGTCGCACTAATCGAATTCGCGCTAATCGAGGCCTATCTGTATATATATATATATATATACACACAGTTGATTCTGCTTAATTGGGTCAGTCGCTTTTCTGGGCCAAATCTCAAAGAACAGAAACTAAACTAATACATAATTTAAACACTTAATTGGGACAGTAGCAGTAAAGGAATTTAGCAATTTTTGACATATTTTAGGGATTTTTCAAAAGTAATGTCAACCAATGTCTGCTTAACAGTCTACTGTTACCATATACTGCATCTAGCGATATTCATTTACAGTATCGATTTTATGTAAAATTCTTAACTCTGCCAAGATGCCAAGAAATGATCTTATACTTTCAAGTAAAATTGCTTTGCTGGATAAAATTAAAAGCCAGCCATTTAATACAAGCCATTGTAGACTTGCTGATAAAATGGTGGATTATGGTGTACCAAAATCTACTATAGTGCATCTTCTACAACAAGAAAATCAACTGGGTGAGGAGTGGGCCTTACAGAAAGAAATTCCAGGAACATCCAAAGGAAAGCGTGCTGGAAAGGATCCAGAAGTTGAAGAAGTATTAGATGATTTTCTATAGTTAGCGAGAGAGGCGTTAATATCAGCAACCC
Organism: Olivierus martensii; assembly: GCA_000484575.1. Taxonomy (NCBI): domain Eukaryota; kingdom Metazoa; phylum Arthropoda; class Arachnida; order Scorpiones; family Buthidae; genus Olivierus; species Olivierus martensii. Next base: position 740 of record AYEL01088739.1, read on the forward strand.
AGTGTTGAAGGCGAAGTCAGAAGAGATCGCTAAAAAGCTAATAATTACAAATCTATTTTAATAAAGCATTAAAATAGATACCTAATTATTATTTTTTTACCTACTTAATTATTTATCTATGTATTACATATTTTATTTTAGAATCTATTAATTTGTTTAATTGGGGCAGCTGCTTAATTGGGCCAGAATGGATTAGTCCCAACATGTCTCAATTAAGCAAAATCAACTGTATATATATATATATATTAGTTGTCTTATCTATTCAAAACTATTTATTTAATTCTTCTAAATCAATTAAGTTGAATATGTTTGAACTTTGATATATTCTGAAGTAGTTACATATATAGTGGTGCCTCGCAATTTGACACTAATTTGTTGCTGAACTAATGTTGAATTGAGAAATTGTTGAATTGCAGGACAATATTTCATATAAGATTATGGAAAATAGATTAATTCGTTATTGGACCTCCATCTCCTCTCCTAACTAGTGAGTGAGAGAGATATAATATATTAATTACTTTACATATTTTATTATTACGAAGGTTGTCCGTAAAATAAGGTCTCCAAGGCGCTGTAGTCGCGAGGAACGCATTAACGCAAGATCTGGCAACATTGGTGTGTAGATTGGTTTCCTGCCTAAAATCCTCGCCACTCCGAGTTGTCTATGACGCTTAGTCTTGGTTTTGTAGCCGTTCACGATGGAGCTTCCACTCGCCGCTACCGCCAAGTGTCAGTTACGTTCTGTGATTCAGTTTTTGTGTGCTAAGGACACTACGCCTATAGAAATTTATTGACAGTTATGTGAAGTTTATGGACAACAGTATATGGGCATCAAAAATGTGCGAAAATGGTTCAGAGATTTTAAAATCAGACATACAGACATCCATGATGAACAGCACGCAGGACGGCCATCAATTTCGGATGAAACGATTGCAAAAGTGGAAAGGGTAATGCTTGAAGATCGATGAGTGACGATCGGGAGCTGTGCAAATTGATCCCTGATGTCAGAAGACTACTATCGACAAGATTTTGACAGAACATTGGCATTATCACAAGGTTTGTGCAAGGTGGGTCCCCAGAATGCTCACCGAAGATCACCAACGGCAACGGGTTGAAGGGGCCTGCAAATTTCTTGATTGCTATGCAGAAGAGGGCGAGGAATTCTTGGATTCAATTGTCACTGGCGATGAAACCTGGGTACATTACACGACACCAGAGACAAAAGAACAGTCCCGTCAGTGGTGGCATTCAGGATCGCCGAAGCCGCGAAAGTTTAAACAAACATTGTCTGCCGGCAAAGTGATGATGACTGTGTTTTGGGATAGGAAGGGGATATTGTTGTGCGAGTTCATGCCTACCGGAACAACAATAAACGCTGATCGCTACTGTCAAACTTTGAAGAACCTTCGCCCTGCAATTCAAAACAAAAGAAGGGGCAGGCTGACGAAGAGAGTAAGTTTTCATCAGGACAACGCTCATCCTGCAACAACCGACCTCATCAACCAATTTTGTATGTCATAACGTCACACATCTGTAATTGTTCTACCTTTCTGTACATTATCTATTTTCAATCAAGTTTTCTTCTTTCCTGAATTATTTTTCTGTTCACTTCTTTTTGAACTATCCCTAAATTTCATTCAAGAAAATAATAATAACTACAGATGCATAAATCTTTTATTTTTTCTGAAAAATGCATAATCGAAAATTAAAACCAACAACATGGCAAACACCAAAGCAGCCCAACAAGAACTGACAAATAACAAATGGCATCACACAATATCATGTATGCACATGTGCTATCCTGTGAAACCCAAATGTCAAATTGCAAGACTGATGAATTGTGGGACATTGAATTGCGAGGCACCACTATAGTTGATCCTCAGAATTCCAGCCATCACAAGAATGAAGAAATGCTAAATTCTAGAGAGATACAAATCAAAAACAATTTGCATTAAATATTATTATGTAAAAATAAATGATTAAATGAACAGAAAAAATAATTTCTAAACTGATCTATCAATAATTAATATATTTTATTATAAAATAAATATTTTCCTAAAACGAAATGCTTTTTATAATATTAAAAAAATACTTCTATAACACTATACTCTATTAAAATTAATAATTAAAATGAATCTAATAATAAAAAGAATAATTTTAAAAGAGTAGAACAATTGATGAATATTGTCCATCTCTCAAGAAAAGAATGGATTTTCTTAAATTTTCTATTTTTTGGATGATTAAAATGAAAAATTTTGGAATTTTGGATTTAAACATAGTCTATTAAATAACGAGCACAATTAGCAGTCAAAACAAGTCTCCAATTTTTAGCATTATTTTAAACATATTTGAAGAATCGAGGAAAAAACAGGTCACAACTGTAAAATTGTTGACTTAAAAATGATAGTTGTGAACTAACGTTAAAAATGTTATTTTTTAACGTTAAAAATTTTTAAATTTTATTTTTTACCATAAGTTTAAGCCATAAAACGTCAAGGATAACTCTAAGGTATTTTCATTCTAATTTATCAAAATACAGCGAAATTCCGGCTAAAAATATTTTGCAGTATTTGACCTATAACCTTCTATAAGTAACTCTACAGAAATTCGTCTGCTATGACCTTAAGTGTGACGACAACGCCGCCCTAGTGATTAAAATCTAGATTTCATATTTTTTATTTTATTTTATTTTTTTTTTGTTATCGGTAGAAGTGGAATGACCATATATACACTGACGGAAAAAAAAAATCCCAACACCAAGAAAGACTTGTGTTAGATAAACTTTTTTTGACCTATAACCTTCTATAAGTAACTCTACAGAAATTCGTCTGCTATGACCTTAAGTGTGACGACAACGCCGCCCTAGTGATTAAAATCTAGATTTCATATTTTTTATTTTATTTTATTTTTTTTTTGTTATCGGTAGAAGTGGAATGACCATATATACACTGACGGAAAAAAAAAATCCCAACACCAAGAAAGACTTGTGTTAGATAAACAAAATTTGGTAGGCGTGTTTATACACATGGTAAAGCTAATGATATTTTATGCAGTATTTTTACAAATACTGTATAAAATATCATTTCAAAGATAATTCGAACATTTCATTTAAAATAATAAAACTAACTAGTTGATTTAGAATATAATACATATTTTTATTTTAAAGCAATATAAAAATTAAAGTTAAAAATTCAATTTATTTAATAAATTAAGTACTACATGGAAAAATTTATGTATAGCTTATATTGTACAATATATGATAAAATACTTTATTATTACCTAGGATTTTTATACATATTGTGGCTTATATTTTTCCTTTTCTCTGGTTAAAAGTCATTATCATACTGTTAAATTTCCTAATTTTCATTTAAATCATACAAACTTATTTTTAATTTTCTTTGAATTTCGAAACTCAAGCAAATTGAAAGCATTACGTTTAAAATTAAATCGATCTTAAGTAAGAATATGCTCTTATGTTTCGAATACTTAAATCGAATTGTGTCACGAGCCTGAGTCCGATTTAATCGAACAAGTCGAACATCAAATCCACTATAGTCATTTGTATTTTGCTCGTGTGAGAAAATGAAAAATAAGCAATTCCAGAAAGAATTAAAATCGCCTATTTTCCAAAAACGTTATTTTTCCTTTATTTACCATTTGGAATTCATTGATTTTTCGTGTCCAATTTTAACGTTGATTTTATCAGTATGGATATCACAATGATGCCATCATGACGCCATAAATTACCGATATTTGTTATGCAATCTATAATTGCGTTACGATGATGTCACATCAGTGGGCCAGTGACATCATTATAATAGCTATTGATGATAAGTAAGCTGAACTCACACGAACCACATAAGAACCACACCACGACCACAAAACAGTGGTTGCTTGTGGATAGTCTGAATTATAATTATATTAATATAGAAACGCATAATCTAACTCAGACGAACCACTAAGGCTGAACTCACACGTATCACAGCAGAACCACACCACAACCACAAAACTGTGGTCGGTATGTGGACGGTCGTCAATTATAATTATATTAATATAGAAACGCATAATCTAACTCACACGGACCGCGCGTTGCGACAGCGGTTGAAATCGACTTCAGTTAGTAGTCCGTCTGAGTTAGATTATGCGTTTCTATATTAATATAATTATAATTGACGACCGACCACAGTTTTGTGGTTGTGGTGTGGTTAAGTTGTGGTTCGTGTGAGTTCAGCCTTAACTGAAGTCGGTTTCAACGGCTGTCGCAACTTGTAGTCGATATCATCCACAAAAATGTGGTCGTCAGTGGCTCATGTCGTATTCTGAGACTAACCAAAGCTTTTCCCCTGCTCCACCAACGAGGGTACTACAGGGTACTGATGTCTGCGAGAATAATCTCGGCTTAATCATTGCCTACAACTAGGTAATCAGTAATGGATTGCGCATATATACGCGCAGTTCGGTACCCGACTGCGCATATAAGTGGTTTACGATTGGTTGATTTCGACCACAACCCAACCACACGGTAACCACCGTTTTGTGGTCGTGGTGTGGTTTGTATGAGTTCAGCCTAAGCCTATAATGAGCTATGAAGTGACAGCCTTTAAAATATCTCTTGTGTGATTTGGCGGCCTAACTAAGGCTAATATAACAACCAGGCCAGATTGGCCGCTTGACAACACTTCGTCACCCCTTTATTTATCATGGGGTCGGGGCCAAGCCCGTAGATCACCGTCCTCCACAATCCGGATGACCCACCGCAAGGGTGGGCAGCCTATGAAAGGGCTTGTTTCGCCGCGCAACATAGTATTCTACCAGAATGGAGTGTGGCGTCTTCTGTTGATTAAAAAAAATCTAACCTAATCTAGTAAAAAACTTTTCCAAAAAAAAATTTTTATAACTTAGATTAGATTAATCTTAGTTAATTGATTCGGACTCTATCCGAAAACATCTGGAGAACTGAAACAAGGAATTTAACTTGGATCCTCCAGATTAGATTAGCTGCACTGGAGAACTTTCTCACCAACTAAAAAGCAAATCAGCCAGATTGGCTGCATGGAAGAGCTTTGTGTTTCTCCCTGGGTAACTTCGATTCTGAGTACAGTCTCTTGGAAAATTTATTCAGAGTTCCAGTTAGGTTAATTTCAGGTAACCGAAATACAAGGAGGTTGTGCCGACATATCACGCTTGGACTATTTTGAATCTGGAAGTGGCCACTTTTAGATCCCAGTAAAGGCTGGCCAATCATATGATAGGGGTAACCGGAATTTTGAAGTATGTGTTCAACGGGCCGGGCCCGTTGAACACATACTTCAAACGGGCCGGGCCCTTTGTCGGCCGGATTGGCCGCGTGGAAATGCTTCGGCTTTCCACTCTGGAGGACCCGGTTCGAGTCTCGGGTCCCATCCCTTGAAAATATTTATCATGGAGTCGGGGCCCGGCCCGTCGATCCCCGTCCTCCACAATCCGGCTGACCCCTCCGCAGGGGTAGACAGCTTGTGGAAGAACTTGTTTCGCCCAGTCACTTAGTATTCTCCCTGAATGGAAAGTGGCGTCACCTGTTAACAAAAAAAAAACAGGCCGGGCCCAAACCCTTCTGAAAAACTGGAACTATAGAACCGAAAATTAAACTGGATTTTCCAAGCTAGTAAGAGAATACTTTACCACGTGGCTATACGGCTGACTCATTATGGTCAGGAAATGGCGATCTATCAACTGCAAGGATGAGCAGCCTGAGTTAGAACCTGTTTCGTCCCGCCAAGTATTCTACAGAGTAAAAATGTCGCTATCCGCTAAAAACAGAAAACAACCATATTAATGGTTATTAAGAATGAGGCATTCCAGAGCCCATCATGGACCTCTCATTCCTGATGGAACTGCCGTTAAGTGGAAAATAGAGTCAACAGGAAAGGACCAGATTCCTCCTGAAAACCTCTGAGATTTGGGAACCCGAATCCGAATTCCACCCCTCCAGTTTTTCTGAAGGGATCTGGACCCAGCTAGGTTAATCCTTCTGTGAGTATTGGCCAACCTGTGGTGGGTCTTAACCTCTTGAAAATATTTATCATGGGGTCTGGGCCCGGCCCGTCGATCCCTGTCCTCCACAATCCGGCTGACCCCTCCGCCCGGCCCGTCGATCCCCGTCCTCCACAATCCGGCTGACCTCTCCGTGCCCGGCCCGTCGATTCCCGTCCTCCACAATCCGGCTGACCCCTCCGCGGTCCGGCCTGTCGATCCCCGTCCTCCACAATCCGGCTGACCCCTCCGCAGTGGGCAGCCTGTGGAAGGCTTTGTTTCGTCCCGCCACATAGTATTCTACCTGAATGGAGTGTGGTGTCATCTGTTGACAAAAAAAAGTCTTATGAGCGATATGGCGGCTTAACTTAACTATAGATCTACCCAATCTATTGATTAAGTGGTAGTACAAATATTGATCTATCGGCCGGATTGGTCACGTGGCTTCGGCTTTCCACTCTGGAGGATCCGGTTTGAATCTCGGATCCCATCCCTTGAAAATATCATGGTGTTCAGGCCCGGCCCGTTGATCCCCGTCCTTCACAATCCGGTGACTCCTCTGCAGGGAGGCAGCTTGTGATAGGGCTTGTTTCTCCCCACCACTTAATATTCTTCCAGAATGGAAAGTGGTGTCGTCTGTTGACAAAAAATATATATAGATCTTATCATAAGGTATCCACCTCTGTAGAGGGATCAGTCAGACTGTAGACCGGGAAAGGATAACCGACCTCGATTTTCCGTCAATCCCCGTCCTCCACAATCCGGCTGATCCCTCTGCAGAGATGGGCAGCTTGTGGAAGAGATTTTTCGTTCCTTCATTTACTGTTCTATTTGAATGGAAAGTAGCGCTATCTGTTAACCTCTTCAGTCCTGGAGTTCCCTATAGGGAACATGTATATTTTTAATTTTTTGTGCTTATTCTGTTCAATATTTTTCAACTCTTCTGCCGTTTTGTTGTGCAACAACAAAAAACCAAAAACACCAAACAGAAAATATAAAAAATTCTGTTTTTTGTTGTTGCACAACAAAAAACAGAAATTGAAAGAAAAAATATTTTTTGCACTTTTAGAACTCTACAAGATGAGTAACAGTAAATGTCAAAGCTTATCCACTCGGCATTCCGACTTTTCGGGGATTTATAGTTGTAATAAATCAGCGTTTCTCAAACTTTTTCTATGACAGAACACTTCACAGATCCTGAAATTTTTACGGAACACTTTGATTACTTTATACGCAGGGGTGGGCAACCTTTTTCTGTAGGGGGCAGTATAGAAAAATTTATGGTGGGCTATGGGCCAAAGCAAAAACAATTGATAATAATAGTATTTATTTAAAAAAGAGAAGGTACAATATGTAAGTACATAGCATTGGTATTAGATATAATAAAATAATGTGGCTGATGTAAGTATACATAGCGTTGGTATTACATATAATAAAATAATGTGAATAAGTATACATAGCGTTGGTATTAGATATAGATCGGAAGAGCGGTTCAAGCCAAAACAAAAACAGTTGATAATAATAGTATTTATTTAAAAAAGAGAAGGTACAGATATGTAAACTGATGATAATAGTATTTATTTAAAAAAGAGAAGGTACAGATATGTAAGCATAGGTTGATATTAGATATAATAAAATAACGTGGCCCGCGGGCCGGAGGTTGCCCACAATATAATAAAATAATGTGGCCCGCGGGCCGGAGGTTGCCCACCCCTATTTTAAACAGTAGTATAGGTAGATATTAATAATAAATAAATTATGTAAAACAAACATTTATTATCAAATTATAATTATGTAAGATAAACTAGCGACTTCAGTTTCAACTTGGCACAGTATTTTAATTAAATAATATGAGATTTTATATTAATTTTTTACGGAACATTTATTGATCTTTCGCTGAATACTGGTGTTCCGCAGAACATAGTTTGGAAAACCATAGATAATCATTGCATTTTATTATTATTACTTTATTAATAATTCTGTATGTTGTCAACTGGATGACCGCAGTGCAAGCGTGCTATGCTTCCATCCTGGACGACCGAGTTCAATTTCCGGGTCCCATACCTCAAGAATTTTTCAGAGCGGTCCAAGCCTAGCTTGTTAAACTTCATCTTCTATCTGACAACTGACCCCTCCACCAATGTTGATGGCCCGTGGCAAACACAGAAATGCTTTACGCATAGTTTCTACAGGGTGGAGAGCGGCATAAAGTCGTATAGAGGCGGCCGGAGGGCCGAGTAGTAACGGGTTGGCGTGCCATGAGGGAGAACTCGGGTTAGCGTCCCGGATGCGGCATCGCCTGAAAAGTTTTTTCGGGATGCTGGGTCCGGCTCTGGGATCCTCGTCCTTCACCATCCGGTCTCCCTCCACGGGTATGGATACAGCCCGTGATTGGAACTGGCCCCGCCCCTTAGTAATCTCCCTGATTGGAAAGAGGCGTAAAAAAGGCGTATAGAAAAGAAATACTGTACGCCACTTTATTCAAATAGAATTTTTTTATTTTTGGTATTATTTCAATATTATTTGTGCAAAATATAAAATTATTATTTTAATAAAAGCCATAATTAATCAAGTAAAGCTTTCTCCCCCTGTGGGTATGGGGGTTAGAATATACCCACCGTCTGACCCCGCGTGTCGTAAAAGGCGATTAAAGGGGTCACCTCGTACCATTCGGTGGTTGTCGCGTCCGTCCCTGGGGTCTCACTCGCTGGTACCTACACGGAACCGGGACTGCTGGCGGTGCCCAAATCCGTCCCTAGGGTCTGCGATGGGACCCCATACGGACTCCGGACCGCTTGGAGGGCACGCCCGCTTCGAACCAATCCTCGCACCAACCCTCGTATTCGGATGAAAAAGTCCCGAACTAAAACCTCCATATTAATCGCGTTAATAAAAAAACCTTTCTCTCTGTATATGTTATATCACGGTTAACGGCGGAGAATTTCCATTCCACATAGGCCAACCACATTACTAGTGGGATCTTTTTGTTTGTCAACATATGATGCCACTTTCCATTCTATAAGAATATAAGTGATGGGCGAAACAAGCTCTTCCACAAGCTGCCACCCTTGCGGATGGGGCAGTCGGATTATGGAGGACTGGAATTAACGTGCTGGGCCCGGACCTCCTGAAAAACATTTTAAAGAGAAGGGACCCGAGACTCGAACCCGGGTTCTCCAAAATGGAAAGCTGAAGCGTTTCAGGTAGTCAATCCGGCCGATTCACTGGTGACGTCAGTCGTTAGGTGGAGGATGGGATTCAACAAGCTGAGCCCGATCCCTCCTGAAAAAACTGGAAATATAGGATTCGGGAATTCAACCTGGATTCTTCAGGATGGGAGCACAAATAAATACAAAGCCGGATGGTCGCGATGGAGTATGCTTCCTTCTTGAGGATCAGGTTCAATTTTCGGGTCCTATATTTCCAGTTATTTCCGGAAAAGTCCGGACTCAGTTTGTTGAACCTAATCGTCTATCTGACAGCTGTTGGATGGACAATGAAATGCTCTAAACGTCAGGATATTTTCATGTCCAATATGGACTACTCATCAGGGCGTGGGAAGCCTATGTTGAGCATGGAAATGCCCTAACTAACCTAACCATCAAATCCATTTCTCACACCTCCAGTTTATCGTTGTACTCCATCCTTCAACCTTCCGGTTTACCTCAACTTGGTTGTTTGTCAACGTGTGTTGAGCTCTACAAGTGACCGCCGCCGTCGGCCGGATTGGCCTCGTGGAAACGCATCTTTCCACACTGGAGGACCCGGGTTCGAGCCTCGGGTCCCACCCCTTGGAAATTTTATCATGAGGCTCCGACCTCATGATAAAATTTCCCGTCGATCTCCGTTTTCCACAATCCGGCTGACCCCTCCGCAGGGGTGGGCATCATGAGGTCCGAGCCCGGCCCGTCGATCTCCGTTTTCCACAATCCGGCTGACCCCTCCGCAGGGGTGGGCAGCCTGGGGAAGGGCTTGTTTCGCCCGTCACTTAGTATTCTCCCTGAATGGAAAGTAGCGTCATCTGTTAACAAAAAAAAGTCACCGCCTCCAGATAATGTATATCCCTTGTGCGATATGGTGGCTTCAAACTAACAGTCGGATAGATTTGTCACGTGGAAATGCTTCGGCTTTTCACTCAGGAAAATTCCTGGTTCGATTCTCAAGTCCCATTCCCTGGAAAAATTTTTCAAGGAGTTTGGATCCGTCCCATCGATCCCCGCTCTCTCGACGTGGGGCCCACCTTGACGTGGTGAGAGGGCTTACCGGCTGTCACTATGCTCGTATCTGTTTGCAGCCGGGCCGATACTTTCATAGTGACAGGGATTGACTAAGTGGCTCCTAGAGTCTGGTGGTATCCGGCGAAAGTCGCCCCCACACTATGTCTGGCTTGAGCGGGGGTTGGTGTCTACTCGGGCGGATGACCGCCCGAGATAGACAGCCGGATGACCGCCACGGATGACCGCCTACGGATTTCGTTTGACTTTCTATGCCGGATGACCGCCACGGATGACCGCCACGGATTTCGTTTGACTTTCTATGGAGTGGTCCTGCAGCAACATCCCGGTCGGCCTAGGAACGATGCCCAGCCTCGGCCCCCGGGTGGCTGTCCCTAGTGAAGAAATTCCTATAGGGTCGGTAGAGCCTGGCCGCTCCCACCCCTCGCCGGTGGGCGCTCTGTGGTTCGCCACACGACCGTCCGAGTCCCTGCGGTTCAGGTGTTAGCACGGTCATTAGATGATCTATTGATCCGTCCTGCCCCGTCCACGATTATTCGTGGTTCGGGTGACACTTGTGGTCTCTCCCTATTGGGAAGACCTTCCGCCGTTGTATCAACGAACGTTTCCGTTGTGACTTACGTTCAGTTGTTCAAGGCAGTACTTGTACTGCCAATCTCGGCTATTGTTTCGGTTGCTTCGGCAACACCGGGCGCAAGGGGCCGAGGTTGGAGGATCTCCAGCCCGGCAGGCCTGCTGGACCAGTGTGGCCCCCTTGCTGAAGTGGCGCAGAGGTGGGGTTCTCTTCCCCGCCGACAGCTCAGGCAATGATTATAGCCGAGTTCCATCTCGCAGAAGGATCCCTGTAGTGCTATCTAAGCGGAGCAGGGCCATGTTGCCTTTTTAGGCGCAATGTCTTTTGATCTATATGAGCCTATGAGCCATCGATCCCCGTTCTCCACAATCCAGTTGACTATAGAAAGTCTTATTTCGCCCCGCCATTTAGTACTGTTATTGAATGGAAAGTGGTGACAACTATTGACAAAAAATCAAACTAACCTCTCAGTCAAAATAATGAGACGAGGGCAAGCGTGAGGACAACATACATTCGTATAGAGTGGCGATGATGCTGCTTGAATGTCCATTCTTCTTCTTCTTCTTCACTTAATAATATGGAGGCTGTAGCTCGAGCTTTTTCCTCCGAGCTTGAATGTCCATGTATACAATCGAATAATAAATAGTGACGCTCCGACTCGGCAGTGAATCGACTGCCAATTCAGTAAAAAATATATTGTCTGTTTTCGGCCTTAATAAATTTTTTAAGATGTTGCTTTATTTATTGGAGATTTTTATCAGAATAAATACAGTAGACTATTAAAAAACATCGGCAGTTTTTTTTTTTAAATTTTTGCTGGTCTAACGATAGTAGTGGATTTATAAATTATATCGTTGTCTTTCTGTGATTTTTATAAGTTTGTCATAGTCATCCAATAAATTATGAAAAATTTCCACTATAAACACGGAATCTTCATAAATGTTTAATATTGATTGTTTTTTTATTTATTTTATAGTTTTTGTAATTTATAATACATGAAATTAGACTCGCCATTTAATAATACTGCATAATTTTGATATTTTCTATCATTTTAAACAAATCTAGAAATATTTGTATTTTGATAAATTTTTAATGACGTTTTACATGTTATAATGGAAAAAAAATACGCATTGAATTCTTATCTATTCATATTAAAATGAGACAAAATTCTAGAACTTTTTTATTTTAAATAAGATATTTTTAATCCATTATAAAACAATGAAATGAAACTGATACCTATCAGAACCAATTATTCTTACTATGAATTATTCTTGCAACTTAATTGTAAAAAAATGAAAAAAATAATAATGATGCAAAATTCTGATTTAAAACAATTGTGAAGATCACATTGTTGAAATTTCATATTTTAACATTAATTGCAGATATTATGAAAATAGTATTATTAATGATATTTGAAGTTATATTTTTCAATATTAATCAGTCTTGGAATTCCTTTGCGCCACGGTCTTCCTGTTGCTGCGCGTCGCATTATTACGCGCGACGGAACGCAACGAAGTTATAAAAATATGCAATTAAAAAATTCACGTAAATATTAATCTCGAAATGATTGCCATTTCTGTGCGCCATACTAAAAATGATAAAGCAATACGTTATTAAAATACGCCGACGCAAATTTTAAAATTCGTTATTGATGCGAGTGTCCAGGACTGAGGACCGCCCAATAATGTTAAGGCGGACCATATAGTTCAGTATAGCGGCCATTATAGTGGCCTGAAACTTCATCGAAGTTTTTCCGTTAATTTTCTAATGTTCAGTATAGCGGCCATTATAGTGGCCTGAAACTTCATCGAAGTTTTTCCGTTAATTTTGCAGATATTATCCTAAAAAATTTTTTGTATGATAGCTGTATCCTTTGTCTGTAAATTTCTAATTGGTTTCATCTGTGTATATTCATTGTTTTTTTTAATAGCCATTTTGTTTAGGTACGTTGTATCTGTAGTCACTTTTGTTACTTTTCTGATTTTTTTTTCATTATTTTCATTTATTGTTCTCAACTGTTTACCATTCGATGTGGTTTCTATTTTTGAATATTTTTCTCGTTTACAATATATATCTATCATTTATAGTTTTTTAGTTATTTCAAAATTTTTGTTTTTTTTTTATTTTATTATTTTAGAGTCTATGTTCGGTATATTATCATGATTTTGCAATATATATCTATCATTTATAGTTTTTTAATTATTTCAAAATTTTTGTTTTTTTTTTTTTTTATTTTTTATTTTATTATTTTAGAGTCTATGTTCGGTATATTATCATGATTTTTATATCAATGGATAGATTTTTTCATTTTCTAAAATTTGTAATTTGACTTTGTAACGTATTTCCATTATTTTTTATTTTATGGCTATTTAAATTTAGCATTTCTATTGTGAAGTAAATTTTAATTTTAAGAAATTATGTTATTTAATTAAGATAATAATGTTAAAATTTTACATTTATCGACTAGTATATCGTGTTCTTCTTCTTCTTCTGTTTCTGATATGGAGGTTTTAGGTGTATATTGTGTTTTCAACATGTTTGTTTTTTGTGGATTTCAATCTCCTCCTTGCGGTAAATTTTTTTTATCGAAAAATAATAATCTCAAAAATAACTTTTTATTTATCATATTACTATTATTCTTTCGAAAATAGATATTAGTACTACTATATTTAGTGCTTTAATGAATAATATATTTACAAGTTCAAAAATTTTTCGTCGGAGGCCATGTTTTTTTGCATATTTTACCCCCCTTTCCAATCAAGGAGGCAGGGCTAGTTCGAACCACAGGCTGCAACCACACCCATGGAGGGGGCCGGATGGCAGGCCATATTTTTTTTGCATATTTTACCCCCCTTTCCAATCAAGGAGATTATTAAGGAGGCAGGGCTAGTTCGAACCACAGGCTGCAACCACACCCATGGAGGGGGCCGGATGGGGAAGAAGGGGATCACTGGCTGGGCCCAGTACCGCGAAAAAATCCGGTACCAGAACCGGGACGAGAACCCGGGTCCTCCTGAGTGGCACGCCAACGCGTTACCAGTCAGCCATCTGGTAGCGCCCGTCAGAGGCCATTTAAATGGATTTAAACGTAATTCGAAATACAGTTATTTGCAAGTAAAATTGTCATATAAAATTTTTGAATATTGTATTTAATATAATTTCTCAATGATATCCTCACCATCTTAATATTAGATGTAGTGAGCGAGTTCAAGTCAGTTTCACGATTTCAAATTATAAATAATCATATACAGTGGACTCCCTTACAACGCGGTAGATACAGGGGTATAGGAAATCACGTTATACGAGACCTTCACCATCTTAATATTAGATGTAGTGAGCGAGTTCAAGTCAGTTTCATGATTTCAAATTATAAATAATCATAAACAGTGGACTCCCTTACAACGCGGTAGATACAGGGGTATAGGAAATCACGTTATACGAGACATGCATTATCAGACAATTCTATGCAAATTTAAACTTGTCTCTGAGTTCCAACCAACGATTGGATGGACTCCTCAATGTTAGAAAAACGAAGTGGTCCGAAATATTGGTTTTCTCCCAACAACATTGCGGACGCGAACGTAATTTGAAAATATAGCAAATTGACTTTGTTTTGGTGGCCAGATGTTTCCCGTTTATGTTAATAAACGTGATGACCAGATTGTAATAATTAATAAAGAGAGTGTAGTACCCCAATATCGAGTATTATACCACGTAATACGTCCATTTCGGTGGCTACTCTTTTGCTGCCCCCAGGCATTAACGGAAACCATCCAATATGTATTTTTAAATCGTTGGTTCCAGCCAAAGCTCCAGCACTGATCGCATATTGCTAATGAGATGTGCGTTAGTTTCACTTATGATTTCATTTTGTGTAAAATTTTAATTAATTTGTTTTAAAAAGGTTTCTTTTAATAAAGGAAAAAATAAAACAGAATACAGGTAACTAAATTTTAAAAAATATATCGTATAACACAGACTACGTAAATGCGGATTCGTATAACCCGACAGAAAAGTTGTTAAAGTTGTCATGGAAACGAAATGAACATCGTTTGGTTTTTATTACAATCGATGGATATTATAAGTAACGGATAACTAGAGTTAAATTAGTTTATCCTACGCGCTATACGGGATTATATAGCGTTGTATGAGTACTAGTCGCAATTTTTTTCGTCGCGTTATACGAATTTGAGTTATTGGAGAGCGTGTTATATGGAAGTTTACTATATGGCAAGATTCTGCTTTTCACGGAATCCGAGAATTTTGCAAAATATTTTTAGTCATATTACTAGTAGTAAATCGGTATATAAATTAATCGCGAAAACGGAACCCATAAGTAGCTATATGAAAAAGTATTTATAAATTAATCGCGTAAACGGAACCCATAAGTAGCTATATGAAAAAGTACTTATCACAACGAAGTATCGATACCTGTGCGGCGACGCCATCTTGAAATAACAATATCTTGCGCGACACTTTCAAGATGTAAAATCACACGAATTCGTATTTTAGAAGAGCGATTTCGTTATAAGAATTCGTGTTATTAGAGAGCACGTTATATGGGAGATTACTGTAATACATCTTGAAGGGGCCGAAAGGTAATTTATTTCATACAGTTAATAGTTAAATAAGAACAATAAAAGAGGTACACAAAAGTAGATTAGACAGAATTACATATTTAAGATAAAAATATTGGCAAGATTCTGCTTTTCACGAAATCCGAGATTATTGCATAATATTTTTAGTCATATTACTATTAATCGGTATATAAATCAATCGCGAAAACGGAACCGATAAGTAGCTATAAAAAAGTACTTATCACAACTGATACCTGTGCGCGACGCCATCTTGAAAGGGACAATGTCTTGCTTTTCAAGATTTAAAATTATACGAATTCATATTATAGAAGAGCGATTTCGTTATATGAATTCGCGTTATAGGAAAGCATGTTATACGGGAGTTTACTGTAATACATCTTGAAGGGGTCGCGCAAGAATTACATTCAAACTCCTTGGCAAGAACACTTTCAAGATGATTAATTTAAAATCTTGATGCAAATATATATTATAAATTAATGTATATATAATGTATAAATCCATAAATTGCATATGGATTTCAGCATAAAATCATAACCCACATAATCGTAAGAACAATTCTCGGCGTATTCATCTTGAAGGGGTCGCGTGCAAGAATTATATTCAAACTCCTTGGCAAGAACACTTTCAAGATGATTAATTTAACATTTCGATGCAAATATATTTTATATATTAATGTCTATATAATATATAAATCCATAAATTGCATAAGTAACTTAAAAATCATTACCTACATAATCGTAAGAATAATTCCCGACGTATTTTTGGCTTTTAAAAAAAGGTGTTAAAACCATAGCAGGTTTTCGTCATTACGATGATGGTCACGTGACGTCTTATTTCTCGTTCAATATGGCAGCGGTACATGATTCGTTTACCAATTCTGAAATCAATTTTTGGAAATATCTTCTAATCGGTGCCGCTTTCGTCCATGATTCTATTATAATTTTTGTTAAAAAATATTAAATAATACATGACAAAAAACTGTTATTTAAGATATTTCAATATTGTTTCTTTGATTGGCGTCCTCACTTGCAATTTTCTTCAGTTTTATTCATCGGTATACATACATGAATAGTTCACTTACGGCTGTATTCATCATCTCGAGTTAAATGACGAGTTAGTCAACTCGAAGTAAATTCTAACTTCGGATCAGATGCAAGGTTAACTCTCATCGGTATTCAGGAAGAATATTAACCCTCGAGTACGCGAACTCTTGGGTTAGCCATCTAAAAAGTTTGGGCTATCACTTTTTATTTTTATTTTTCAAAGTAAACAAAGTACACATTTTGTTATTTAATATGACAAAATGATTTTTATCAAATAAAAAATGGTCGATACAGTTTTTCACTTACGGCTGTATTCACCATCTCGAGTTAAATGACGAGTTAGTTAACTCGAGGTAAATTCTAACTTCGGGTCAGATGCGAGATTAACTCTCATCGGTATTCAGGAAGAATATTAACCCTCGAGTACGCGAACTCTTGGGTTAGCCATCTAAAAAGTTTGGGCTATCACTTTTTATTTTTATTTTTCAAAGTAAACAAAGTACACATTTTGTTATTTAATATGACAAAATGATTTTTATCAAATAAAAAATGGTTTATATGAAAATTTTAATTGATATCTTTGCATTTATCAATCCTCTCAAGAACGTTCACATTTCGTTCATTTCTTTCGAATAATCTCTGGTTTTTCTGAAGTAGCTGCGACTATGTTATATGTTAGAAAAAGAAGTTAATAAACAAATTAAATTGTAGAACAAGAAACAATAAATCTCAACAACGTTCACATTTCGTTCATTTCTTTCGAATAATCTCTGGTTTTTCTGAAGTAGCTGCGACTATGTTATATGTTAGAAAAAGAAGTTAATAAACAAATTAAATTGTAGAACAAGAAACAATAAAATTGAACGTGTTATTTGGCTAGAGTAGCCTAATACGCGATTACCCTAAGGTGCTGATCCGCACTTGTCCCAGGTAATAATATTTACAGGGCAACAGCTTAACAGAATTTTTCTCGATAAATTTTGAAATGACAAAAAATATTCTTTATTTAATATAAATTTTAATCAATATTCTTCATACTTACCAAAAAAACAAAATACAGACTTAAGGTTGAAATTTTTAATTACTGTAAATGAATACCTTTCAATTAACCATCTTAAAAAGTTAGAAAAAATGCATTTACTTTATTATAAATCTACAGAATTAAGAAATTGAATATCATTATTAAATATAAAAACTATTTTACATCTCTGGCATAAAATTTCTAAGCACAATTTGACTTCAGTTAGGAATGACAAGTAAAGAGAATACTGACAAGCATGCTCGCTTGACATAAATGACATCACACTCCATTTTAAGAAGAAAATAGAGAAAGATACAAGATACAGAGTTACATATAGTAGAAGAAACATCCTATTTAACAAAATTTTATAAGCTTATTTGGCCGCTATTTTCATAAAATTTTAAGATATAGAAGTATTATAGAATAATGTTAACTTAATTGTTTTAAAATATTAAAAAGTTTCATTAATTTATGCCTTCTGAATTTAATTTTTTTTATGGATTAATAAAAAGCTTTAATGATACTTTTTAATTTAATAAATAATCATTAAAATTTTATAGAGGAAGAAAGTAAAAAAAAAAAAAATTAAAGTTATATACTAAAAATTTCCTCAAAAAAAAGAAAGAAAAATTTAATTAATTTATTTACTTTTAATATATAAAGGTGCAAAGTCATTAAAAATAAAAGTTGTTAAATTTTTATTGAGAATTAACAGTAATTAATTTTTTTAAAATTGGGAATTATTTCTATTAAAACTGCTTAAAGCACATTTTCTTCCTTTATCCTTCGAATTTATTTTCCAGTCTGTAAAATAATAATAATAATAATAACTATAAAAATATTTCAATTATTTTTTGAAATATGCATATGCAGGGTGAAGAAAAACTTCGTCGTAAAATTTTGTATATTGATAGGGGACCTCGAAAATCTTGATTAATTTTATAATTTTAAAACTAAATAAATCATATTAGTTAAGTGAAACATAAGAGATAATTTCATTATAAATTGTTTTAAAATTATCTTTAAAAAAAAAAAACGAAAAAATTCTCTAATAAAACTTTAGAGTATGATTATATTTAATTTGTTAAACTAAAAAAAAGAAAAAATTCAGAAAATAATTATGTAAAGATAAGAAAATTTACAAAAATTAAAAATGATAATAAATCTGAACTGATTTTAAAATAAATTTATCATCCAAACTGACATTTATAATTGAGATTTTTTTTTCTTTAAAAAATTATTTAAGTTTTCTATTAAAAAAAACACTAATAATAAAATAAAGTATCTACATATTTCAGTTGTTTTTTTTATTATTATGATAAAAACTACGTAACACTAAATTTTTATTTACAGATTTTTTTTAGAAGCAGGTAACAATGAAATTATCTTTGTTACTGGTAACAATGTTTGCTGATATGATTTAATTTAATATTAAAATTAAAAAAAATTAATCAAAATCTTTCTTATATTAATTTTTTAGATAGATAAAACGTCCTCGAATTAAATAATTTCTAACAACTGAAGGTCAACAGTTTGCATCGATTGTAACAAAAAACATTAAGCTTATTTACGTTTTAAGTTTTTTAAAAATTAATTATTACTTTTTTAGTTGTTATAACGCAATATGGAAGAATTGATAAGATCACAATGTTTATTCGGTGATATGAAAAAAATTGAAAACGATGTACAGTGTTACCTCGACTTGCGAACCGCTCAACATACGAACTTTTTGAGATATTAACTTTTTTCATATCCCATTTTGGCCTCTAGATACGAATTGCTATGCTTTTTAATATTATATTTATAAAATATTTTCTATAAGTTTCGTATAAAAATATTTCAATTATTTTTTGAAATATGCATATGCAGGGTGAAGAAAAACTTCGTCGTAAAATTTTGTATATTGATAGGGGACCTCGAAATTTTGTCTAATCAATATATCGTCTAGATGGCACCGTTTTAGAGTTATAACCCTTTAAAGCTAGCCAATCACCATTGAGTACACAAAGTGTCAAGATGCATCGCTCTCCTACTTACTACAGGATAGTAAGAATGCGAGCGACGCGTCTTGGCAACGCGATGCGTCGTGACGCTTTGTGTACTCGATGGTGATTGGCTAGTTTTAAAGGGTTATAACTCGAAAACGGGGTGCTATTTACATTATATGTTCTTTAGACATTTTCGACTTGTTTCGAGGTCCCCTATCGGTACACAAAATTTTACGACGAAGTTTTTCTTCATCCTGTATAACTGTTAATGGTAATAAAGATCGCTTATTTTTGATAATATTAAAGATCTACATAATAATTATTACCATTAACAGTTATGTCGAATTCTTTGTCAACTAATTTTTAAATCGCGATGCGAGTTAAAGCGTAGGAGACAAAAAGAAGCGACTGATGATGATAAATCGAAAACCGAATTACAAAACCAAATCACAAGAAAATTGATTTTTATTTATTTATTTAATGGAAGAAGATTTTTATACAAAAGATGTAAAAACCAAAGATTTCAAAAATAAAAATAATAATTATATACAAATGCATATTTTTTATTTTTATCTTTTATTCTTTTTAAAATTTCTAAATCTGGGAACGGATTAATTGATTTCCCATAAGAAAAAATGGAAAACTGGGTTTCAAATTACGAATTTTTGGAGTTACGAATCGCAGACAGGAACGAATTAAGTTTGTAAGTCGTGTTATCACTGCACTTTATTTCAGTAGTTTATAATATAATTAAATACAGTAAAAAAGTGTTCTTATGACTTGATATTTTTTGGCTTCTATAACTTTCGTAACTTATTGGTTTCTGAGAACACTAATAAATATATGAATTTCTGTATAGGCAGTGGTGTTATTCAGCAGGTTCGCCGAACCGGTTGTTAATTTTTTATCTGAGTTTGATGCAGTTCGACATGTCAAAGAATAGCTGAGGAAAGGATACTATTTAGCAAGTGACACGAGTGAAAGAAAAAGTTCCATGTATACATAACACTAATAAATATATGAATTTCTGCATAGGCAGTGGTGTTATTCAGCAGGTTCGTACCGGTTCGGCGAACCGGTTGTTAATTTTTTATCTGAATTTGATGCAGTTCGTCATGTCAAAGAATGGCTGAGGAAAGGATACTATTTAGCAAGTGACACGAGTGAAAGAAAAAGTTCCATGTATACCTTGCAAAAATCAAAAACATGATTTGGAAATTATTAGAATAAATCACTAATCATCATGTTTTGTAAGTGTTAATATTTTTATTTGTGCTAATATCATTATTTACCTTCTTTAATTTTGTTAATATTGTTCTATCTTCTACAATACTTAATTCAACATAAATACAAATATTTTTAAAATTTCTTCCAGACCTTCCCGACATCAAATTTAATCGAACCTGTTGTTAAATAATTTGACTATCACCACTGTGTATAGGCTTAGGACTCTGTACGGACACTTTCAGATGGTAGGAAAAATTTTAAAACTTCTTCTTAAGCAATTAAAAATATTTTTAAGCTTCTTATCCTCAACAATTATCTCAAATAACACTTCACACTAATTCTTTTCACGTGTCAATACAAATCCCTTCAAATAACTCTAAAGCCGAAATTAAATGTTGAGTTTTATCACATCTGCCACACAGTTTTATCTTTCAGATATTATTTTTAGTTTGATGTTAGCAAAATCTCCCTTATTAATTTCACTTAATCCTACCCGTTACACCCGCAACTTGTTCACCTGTATACAATGTTAATCTTAGACATTTCCACGGTCTTGTTCTCCTAAAACAATTTGATTGATCTAGCGAAGCAAATCCCCCCACCTTTTGGAGTATCTTGTTAGATCACCTCCCCAAACAAACAATACTTTATTAGTCCTCCTTTCTTCATATATATATATATATATATATACATGCATATAGGAAGAGAAGGCTAAAAACAAAAAAAAAGTCGCATTAGGGGGTCATCTTTTATCTAATATAATCTTAATGAATTTGTTGATATTTTAGTAAGTTTAAAGAGTTGAACAGTACCCCTCTGGCTGAAAGATTTTGTTTGACTTGGCGGATAATTAAAAATTTTTCGCATGGATGACCAAAGTGTCAATTCTCTTTCGGTAATCTGACTGCGGAATCGAGTTAATTTCTCTGCGATAATTAACAGCGTTGATGTAACACTTTAGCTACACTCGATATTAGAAGCTTGGCGACATATCTAGCGATCAATAAGAAAGCCGACAACATGGACAATAAATTGATACGATGTTGAATTATTACTGATGAATGGATATTCGTCGCATGAAAGAAGATATCTCAAACTAAGAAGTCAAGCTTCCTTAATCTCTCTGAAATTAAAAGATGTCACTCCATCGTACCGATATACGTTATAGTTTATTATCGAATGTTTCTCATTTTATCTACGGTTGGTTCGATATAAATATTTGTTTCCGTTATAAACAACCGACTTAAGTCTCGTTAGTTTACACTGGTTCATTATTAGGCAATTGTTTAATATACAGTTTGCATACGACTATATATATATATATATATATATCTAAAGATCTTTACGCCAATTTATATGCCGAATGAACACAAACACATAAATCATACTAATATGTTAATTTTTCTGGCAACACTCGACATTCGACTTAAAGGAAGGAGTGTGATCTGAATTTAAACACGCTGCTGGTTTTCTTTATTAATATTGAAAGTCGAATATGGAATTAAAAGTAAACATGAACTATTTATAAATATACATAAATACATACATTTATATATCTAATTTATACGACATTACGAGCATACATATTTATAGATACGTGTATTTTTATAAATGCGTAGCCGTGTCATAAATTTTACACCGGGATAGTATTTTATATAATAATTAGTTTTGTGATAGGTAATCGATTACTTATCACGAAATCTACTAAAATATTTTGATTGGAAAAATTCTAATTTTATAAAAATAATAATACAGTAGTAATACCCCGACTTACGTAAATTCGGAGGTACGCAATTTCTCATCCTGCCTCTTTGCCCACTTGTTTGTTTCACGATTACATAGTTGCATGTACATATTTCATTTGCTGATTTCTTGATTAAGAGACTAACTACAACTATATCTGACAGCATCAGAAGTCAGTATTGAGTCTATGGGATCCTGCAGTAACCTTATTATTATAGGATCCCATAGACGCAATACTGACTTCCGATGCTGTCTCCAAGTATTTTTTTATAAATATTATAAATTTTTAATTTGTTGTTTTCTTGGTAATAAAGAGCGAGTTTAGAAACTAATACATAAGTACCTGAAATTAGATTTAGGAATCTGTAATATCCCGACTTACGTAATTTTCGACTTAAGTTATGCTTCCCGGACCCACCTTTACGTAACTCCGGGGTATTACTGTACTTAATATTCAACTTACGAATTAAAACAAATTTTAAAAAAATTATTTTTCTGATTTCAATTTTTGTTAGTTAACATTCAGATAGGATTTTACTTTGACTGCCTCGCTTTTTCGCATAGCCGCGCGCAGATATTAAATGATAATATTATATGATTATATTGTCATATAATATGCATTATATGATAATATGATGAAATATATGTTCATACCATTCACTTGCATATTAACATCTACTTTATCGAGCACGAAAAAAAATGATAGGCATTAAGGCGCGCTATAACGCGACTTATTATTCGTAGGCGCATCGCACTAGGATCAGACTCTAAAACGCGAGGCAGTCAAAGTAGAATTGTAACAAAATTCGTTTATATGTTTTCTCGAATTATCATATATATTAATAGGGAAACGTGGCTGGCTGGATGGATATCTCTTTGGCAGTCGAATCATATATATTAATAGGGAAACATGGCTGGCTGGCTGGATATCTCTTTGGCAGTCGAATCATATATATTAATAGGGAAACATGGCTGGCTGGCTGGATATCCCTTTGGCAGTCGAATCATATATATTAATAGGAAAATATGGTTGGCTGGCTGGATATCCCTTTGGCAGTCGAATCACTGTACCGATTTCTGTAAGTAGAGTATCATTAAAAAGATATAATCCTTGGATAGGGAAACATGGCTGGCTGGCTGGATATCTCTTTGGCAGTCGAATCATATATATTAATAGGGAAATATAGCTGACTGGTCGGATATCCCTTTGGCAGTCGAATCATATATATTAATAGGGAAATATGGCTGGCTGGCTGGATATCCCTTTGACAGTCGAATCATATATATTAATAGGGAAACATGGCTGACTGGCTCGATATCCCTTTGACAGTCGAATCACTGTACCGATTTCAGTAAGTAGAGTATCATTAAAAAAGATATAATCCTCGGATTCCTGCGACAGCCAAAACTTTTAGTTGTTTTTAATAATTTAAAAATTAAGGAATAAAAATTAAATTAAAATTGTAATTCCTCTAAAAAGACAAAATTTGTAGGTGGTGCTGTATAACCTAATAATGGCTGCCATTTAATGTTTTCATTTCAGAAGTTTTTGCAATGATACTCCAAGGTTATAAGATTAAATCAAGATTTTAGCTCATTTATATATGAACGGGTAATATCTAGTAGCAATAATTACTGGATTTTATGTCCGGCTTGTTCTATAACAGATTAATTTTGGAAATTTTATTTCTACCATATTAAAATTACGAATTAAGATAAGTTAAACAGATAAATTCTATCAGATAGAATTTAATTTTATCCCGTACGCAAACAATAGATAAAAAAAATGAAAACTAAGATAGATCGAGTTTATTTTTAAAAAAAATCTTTCATTATTTTTTAATTTCTAGAATGATGGTTGTCGAAAAACAAACTGTATTTTTTATATGAGAAAATGCTATCTAACCTATTGCCAACACCATAAATCATCAAAAACACGAAAGCTCTATATATTTTTTTCTTTTGTTTTCGTTATATTAATCGTTCAAATCGATTATAAATTAATTAAAAATCGATAACAGTTACAGACGTTTCGATAATTTTAATTTTTTTTTCGGATATTTAACGATCGATACAAAAAAAAGGGTAAATTTTCGATTTAATGCGAGAGATGGCACCACCGACTTTAAAATTTCAAACATGATACAAATAAGAAATATATAAGAAAAAATAAAAATGTAACAGTTCTCCAAGGTACGAGTTTCTACCGGCGATTCTAATGTGACATAAAGTTGATTGATAGCTCCAACAAAAGTGGCACTATATAACGAAATATATAGAAGCGCATATGGATAAGTAGATAAACAAAAGTAGACACGTAAGGCTCCTGTTTGCCTTTTTTACCAACTTTGAAGACTGCGAATTGTTATTATAAACGCAAAACAAATAAGTTTAAAGAGCACGCTTTTTTTTTCTCTCTCTCTAGAAAAGCAATTAATAAGTAAGTTGTACCAGCTTTTCGCACTCGTCCCCCATTGCATGCCAGTTTGTTTGATGAAACGAGTGAGAAAAATCGAGTTTTTTTTTTTTTTCTTTTGTTTTCTTTCAAGATACACGAAACCTCCGAGGACATGTAACACATATATTGAATTACTGAATAAATAAAAATTAATTTAAATTTTGATTAGATCTCTCTAACTTTTAGCTTGCAATGTTGATTTTTGTCTCCAGTTTTATAATTCTAATTCGATTAAAATTAAAATTATTTATATAAAAGTTTAAAATTTTAACTTTGTAGTTAGACTAACAACCTTCGAGTGATTAAAAAATAATAATAATAAATTTTATAATTATGATGTAATGATTTAAAAAAAATTATTTATAAATGCATAATATTGTAGATAAGTAATTTGCTTATCTTTACAGCTTTATACAGAATTTCTTCGTATTAACCCTTTGGTTACAGTATAAATTTTATAACAAAATCATAAATTTCGCAGTAAAAAAAATAACCTGACGAACGTTGTAGCCGTAAGCGTTATAGAAATCTATCTGTGACTGATCACTTAAAGTGACCACTTGTTCTCCCCTCTACCTAATGTCAACACACACGGATACTTATCCTGTTAGCTGATGTCATACTGCTTCCAATCTGTGGTCTCAGTAGCCTTTGTTTAGCAACTTTCAACCTTCAGGCAGTTTTCGGGGAAAGCGTGTGTGAGTCCCCTTAGTTGTAAGTACTTAAAGTCTTTCTTGGTTGTTTGTCTCAAACGTTGATCAACTCACAAGTTTCGGAAATTATGGGAGAAAACATTTAATATTTTCTCCACACAAGAAGGTCGTGTTTTCTTATCCGTATCATAACAAGTTTGCTTATGGTTATACCACCTTCATCTGGATATATCATTAAGTTGATTTTGATGTAAAGTCTCCAATGACGAAAAATATCCAAATTCCATTATAAGATTTCTTTAATGCAAGTTAGTTTTTGGAAATTTGAATATTTTACGGTTCTGATACGTGTGGATGTGTTTTAATAAAACTTTCTCCTCTTTACCAAAACTTTATTTTTAATCGAAGGAAAAAAAAAAAAAGAGAGAGATCTATTGTGAAATTTATAGGGGGAAGAAAAATAATATATTTTCTTTGATCATCAATTTTAATATCTATAACCTCAAAAGACTTTGTAGTAAATATATTAATGTCTTCCAATAGAAATCTAGCGAGCACCTAAGGCCACAAATGATATTTTTTGATTTATATTGTCATTCCTATATCATTTTCATCTTTTGCTATTCTAGCAATCTATCGGGTCCCGTATTAATATCTAACTATACTATCACGATCTATACCTGAAGATGCCTTATCTGGAGAGAACGGCGATGCCTCAAGCTCTGGCTGCAATGACGTCATGCGGCCATTTCCCTCTGACAGATCTTCTTTATCTTATTGTAGCCGTGTCATCTATGCGGACTCCACCCTACTGAAACTGTATTCAATTAATGGTACTCTTCCATCTATGTCATAGCTCCCACCCCGGGCGGTGGTGGAATATGGACTTGAAACACGCGAACTTAGATCGAAAATTTACATTGTGTGTAAATTCTTTAAATCTAAAACTCCAGATGATTTTATAGGATTTCTCTTCTGCCAAGAATTACTCTCTGTTAAGAGAAAATAAGTTTTTTTCTTTATTAACTGTCTGAAATATATTATCTGGATCCTGCGTATATATTTTATTCTACTCGAATGGTTTCTTTCTCATTCGCTTGTACAGAATTCTATTTTTTGTTAACAGGATTCCGAATTTTCTTTTTTTTTATATTTATTAATTTAATTATAGCGATTTTTCTTTTATTAAAACGTGTCTTGTATAAATATGACGAGGTGTATATAAGAGAGATCATTGTATTCACGCTCTAATAAAATAATTTCCCCATTGAAATATTGCTCACGTAATGATGGACTACTCATTGTTCATCAAGGGTAGGAGACAGAGTCATACATTGACAGACTTTAATGAAATTCTTTCACAGAAATAGTTTTCTTTATTAATAATTAAGATAAAACATTTAAACAGTTTTTACATGCAAGAAGTGTAATTAATGTTCACACCAAAAGCACATTTTAAAACTTAAGCAGGAGGAAGAAAAATGAATTGAATTGTTGATGAATTAAAAAAAAAAAAAAAAAAAGAAATTTTAAGTTTTCAGCTGGATTAAAATTTCAACAAATTCTTAATCTTAGAAAACAGTGATTGATGTATCCGTAATTACTCTAAACTTAATAAAATGAACTTGAATAATATCTTAATTATCCCGGCGCTGAAAAAAAAAAAAAATATATTTTTTCTATTATAAAAGTTCCATAGTTTATCAACAGCGAATGGTTTCTTTTAACTAACTAATGAAAAAAAAAAAAAAATGTACTAATTTCTGAATTTAGATTCGGGTTTTAAAAAATCTCTCTCTCTCTCTCTTTCTCTTCTCTTGAAGTGTGATCTCGTATTACAAGAAATAGGAAATAAAGGGAAACTAATGGTAATTCGAAGATTTTTCTCATCAAGAAAAAAGACAAGATGATTTCTGGTTTCGTCTTTATCCATTCGTTTTACTTACAGTGATCGTTTTTACGTTTATCTTCTCCCTTCGCTTCGATAGAACAGGATAAACAAGAGGAGTTGAGATTAAACCAGCACAGAAGTTCGACAATAATTACTTCACATATCTGCACTGAGTGAGTTTGAAATTAATTATTGCCTTCCCCCTTCCCCACTCCCAGCCTTTTCTCCCCAACAACCTCTTTTCTAATGACGACGTGCAAAGTGCACAGTCTTAGCATTTTAATATGTGCCACTTATTAATACCATCCGTTAGACTAGAAAAGAAAACGTCACCTTTTTTCCCCACTCTCATCTCCTCCCTCCTATTCTCTTCTTCTTCTTCTTCTCTTCGTCTTCTTCTCCCGGTAAGCATTAAAAGGGGTGGGTGTCGTGTCACAACGAGTGACACGCGAAATGAGGATTAAATCCATTAGAAAAATGGCGTATTTATTTACACTGTCGCCAACGTACAGCTTAAGTTGCCAGGACTGTTTACTTTCTCGTCTTTTCTCGCTGCCTTTTGTTTGCTGCAAGCAATAATGAGATCAGGACGTTAATAAGAAAAGTCATTTTCTGTTCGACTCTGTATACTAAACGAATGAAATATGGAACTTGACGCTTTTCTGTCTACTGTAGATACGACTGAATTTCCATCTCACACACACACACACACCCTTGTATTCTTTCTCTACCTCTCTCTCTACCTCTCTCTCTACACAACGATTGTTACGTATTATAAATCACTCGATTTTAGTTTTCAGAAATATTTAATACGAAAATAAAATTTAATGCAAAATTAACTCTTTTTATAATCGAATTTAATCCCTTACTGTTACATCATCGGATAGAAGGATTTCGAAACAGAATGTCACAACTAATTAGTTTGAAGGGCGCACACGAATCTCTCTCTCTCTCTCTCCCCAATTTTTGTTTTATCCCCGAGTTTTCTTAAAACAAAAATAAAAATTTGTTTGGTAAATTTGAATAGATACAATCCAAACAGATTTCATGTAAATTATCGGGATTAACTCAAAACTTTAATTCGTCCAACGATTCCGAAAATAGGAGAAGAAGAAAAAAAATATATATTGATGAGAATGCAGGAATAATTGCAATAAATAAAATTTTAAAAAATATAAAATTCTAAGAATTAAAACATACAAACAACAATCGAAAATTCTTTCCTCTTCCAGAACGAAGAAAACTAATTTAACTTGATTTATATGTTAATAAAATTTTTAAAAAATATAAAATTCTAAGAATTAAAACATACAAACAACAACCGAAAATTCTTTCCTCTTCCAGAACGAAGAAAACTAATTTAACTTGATTTATATGTTAACTACTTCATTTGATTTTTCATTGAAAGTTTTTCTTGTATTAGTTAATTCATTTGTTAAAGCACTGTAGTATATAATATTGAAAATAGTTAGAGAATACACATATATACAGGCATACCTCGCTTTATGGCAATTTGCTAATATAGTGCTTCAATTATATTCCATGTTTTTAATATCTCAAAATGAAAATTTTCTACAAAATAATACTTAAAATAGATATATAAAACATAAATTAACACATAGATGGATGGGCTTGAAGCCATCTTTAAAAACTGATGTCAGATCTGGAATTACAACTGGATCCTCCAAAGTGATATGCAAATTCTTTAAATTGCAGCCATCTGGTCAAGTTTTTTAGGCCTAGCACTATTGTGCATTTAATGAATAGTAGTGTAAATATGTTTTTAGACTTTTATATGCATTAGCAAATGAAAAAAGGCAGTGATTTGCTTTACAACAGTAGTCTGAAACATAACTGCCATAATAACGAGGTATTTATGTATATAAAAATCATTTAATGTAATTGTTTGAAATTTAATAATTTTATTATTTTTAATAATTTACAGTCTTGGTTTAAATTAATATTTAAATTCTAAAATATTTATATGGAACAATAATAATAATACAATGCAGTATATATAATCTATTTATTAATACTACTAATTTTCCTTTTAAGAAATTTAATTCAATATGAATTAGATAAAATAAATACTATTTAATTATAAGATTTATTACATTTATTTGTATTATTTTAATCTTAACCTTCAAAAATAAATATTTACAATGCTTTACTTTTGAAAATTTTATTTTTTATATATTTATAATAAAAATGAAAAAATTTAAGTTTTTTAAAGTTTTTAAATAGAATTATACGAAATTTTCAAAAAGTTATAATTCTCATTAGAAAATAAATATCTGAGTTAAAAGATAATCATAATATTTTAATACTATGCTAGCATATTGATTGCTAAATAGTTATATAATATATTCATTGCTAGATTATGTTACTATAATATTTTTAGAATTTTTGTAGAGTTTTGATTGTTTCAAAAGTTAAATAAAAGAAATGGCATTTATATGTCAAAAAGTTCATAACTAGAGGACTACTTATATAGATAATTTTAATGATTACTTGTAAGTGTCTTCTGAAAGATTTATACCAGTTCTTTCTATAGTAGCATATAGATCACGTTGCAAATGTGATATTTCAAGGGTAAAATTCTAAAAATAAAATTATTTAATAAAGATTTATTTTTTTTAATAATACAACATATTTCTTATGATTTAATTTTTAATTAGAAATGTATATACTTTAATAGATGTTGCTTTCACTGCTTTCTGATTTGCTTTAGGATGATTAACAACATTTTTGGCAAGAGATGCATATTCTAGAGTACTTAATGTTTCTTCAATATTATTTGCAGCAGGAGATATTGTTGCAATGAGAGTTGTTTTGCAATGACCTCCTAATGAATCTTGAAGTAATCGTGTAAGTTTACTTTCTCTGAAAGTCAATAAATTTCATATTTAAAATACTAACATTAAGATCATAAAAATTATTTTATTATAAATTAATATTTACCTATATGGTATATGTGTAGCTTTTTTTTCAAGAGCCATTGTAACTCTGTGTAATGTCAATAAACTTTGATTTATACTTCCTTAAATTTAAAAAAACTGATTTTTAAAACCATTTCTGAATTTTGAAATAAACTGAATGATAAATAAATAATGAAAATTTCTGCTACAATCATATTTAATTTAGTTTCAATTAACATATTAGACAATATTTTTCATTCTAAAGAGTTTTGTTATCTTGATTATATAAACAAATTTTTTTTTAATGGAAGCCAACTTTTTAAAAAAAAATTGTTTATACAATTACAATTATAAATTTAAATTTCTTAAAATCTATTTTTTTTTATTCAAACTTATATGTGATATTTAGTTTGATTTTACATTGCATTATAAATTGTAAAAATAGTTTTTTAAATTAATTTATAACTTTTTCTCTGCTGCTGTGATGAATGTTCATATGGTCCATAAGCAGGGATCCTAAGATATTTTTTTTTGTAATATGTCATTTAGTTTAAAAAAGGAATTTTTACGTATAATATGCATTGCATCTAATAACTTCTTTGAATTTACTAAAGGTGTTTTCTGCATCCATTATAAAATGAAAATTTATCATAATTAAAAAATTATCAGAAATTTATTGCTTGACAACTCTAAACACTCCTAGTAAATGCAGTCATATCAAATATAACTCATACCACAAATAAATTTCTTACTTCAAAACTAAATGACATTAATTACACTTAAAACAAAATGAGGATCTATGACAATGGTTTCCATTTGATGTTTCGTTAACTAGTGGTTTGTGAACATTTTACAAAAGTTTCATTAAAAACATTATAGAATGTCAGGTACAATTTTTTATAAACAATTAATAAAATAAAAATATTTTTATTTAAATATTTAAATAAAAATATTTAAATATTTATGTAGGAATCCACTGATATGACCAATCCATAGATAGGTCAATTTTATTAACAAAACAATATAATTAAATGAACATTTTTTTCTTTTGAAAGTAAAATAGACAATTCGTTTTATGCTGTCATTGTTAAATGTAAAATGCATCACTTTTATGCCAAAAATGTGGCATATTGTAGAGTTCAATACTAAAATAACATACTGCAGTTAATTTCTGTTGTAGTAATCTATTTTTTTGCCTATATTTGGCATTATTTAATTTTTTTACATATTTTAATACTTTTTAACTCTGTTTATATTTTATACATGTAATTTAATGAATTTTTACATAATCTGACACCTCAATACATTTTTAAATAAAGAGTTAAAATTATTAAATATTGCTAAGTAATTCATCGGATAAATATTTTGTTAATGAATTCACAGAGTGACAAAGATTGGGAACTGTTATTCTATAGGATCCCTATTCACTAGCCCTACATCCTAATTACTTGTCAAGGAGCAGAAAAAAATGCTATCAGTTATAATATATCAGATTCTACACAAGGTTCATCAATGAAATTATTAAAAGTGGAAATCTACAATATACTTGTAAATATGCTTGAAATAGAACAAATTTTTGTTATGAAAAATCTAATGCTTGGAATTATTAATAATAAATTTTTATTGTAATAATTTAATAACAGAAAAATTTGTTATATTATATACTATAATAAATAAAAATGATAAATTAAAATTTGAAGTATTTTAAAAATTAAAATAACTTAAAAATTTAAATAAATAAAAAAATTTTAGTGAAGAATCTCTTCCTTTTCATATTTCCTAACCTGCTTCCCTAGCTTGCTTATCAACTGCACCTGAACGACCAATGTTTTCACTACCAGCTAAGTCCACCTGTAAATAAAAATAACGTAAAAATATATTACATAGTTTTATAATTAAAATTCATTATTTTTGCTTTTAACTTACCAATGTTAATTTTCCCATTGTAAAGAGTTCAGTTTTTGCATTTGTTTTTGTTGAAACAGAAATAGTAAATATAGCATGACTGCGACTTGATGTTCCATGAGTTAGAGTTGCATTTGTTTGTCTTTTAAACATTGCTTTTTCAACTGTACAGTAGGCTTGTTCTATATTATCTACTATAACTTCTTTAAGACCTTGTATTAATACTGATCCCTAAAATATTATAATATATATAAATCTGTTGCCATGAGAATACAACAAAGATAAATATCTGAATTTTAAAGTAATATTTTTCATTTACAACACTTTGGGACTGTTATAAATTAAAACAATTGATATTTAATAATTAGTCAAAAAACAAGAAGAAAATTTGTATATAAGTTTTAAATATAAATAATAAAACAATAAGATTAAACAATTATTCATAAATACCAATTTTAATTAAATTCTTCTTAAAAATAAAATCTTTGAAATTTAAATTTTCAATACCTGAGTTCAAGTTACAAACATAATTCATTCAAATTTTGTTTGTAGTTGTTCATAACTAGATACTGCTGTTAGTTTGTCTCCTAAAAGTACAAAAATAACTATATATTGTACTTTTTAATATATTTCACAATTGGACCAATTAGAAGTTTCTTATTTCACAAATTTGAATGAAAAAGTTCCAAATACAAAGAGTTTTTTGGGTAATTTAATAATAACGTTATTAAACGTTATAAATACCTGCATGTTTAATTCAGGGATTCTTTTCAGCAATGTAATTGCAGAGCTTTCAGGATGAATCAAGCACAGGTTTGGACCTTAAATGCCTTAGTCAGGATTTCTGACACCAGTTGGGTTTGTGTGTGTCTCAACAACACAATTGATTCTGGCTGAATAAACACGATTGTGGCGTGAGTAAGGACAGGGCAGGTGAACCCATAGACACAATAAGTCACACAATGCAAATTAACATTAACAATAAACATTTAATGAGAGAGATTCCAGTACATTGTCGTACATGTTAACAATTTAACACATTGGTGGGAAGGATAAATACCTTGTCATTGAAGTCCTGAGACAATCGATAGTCTATCGATACCGGATGCGTTTATCGACAGCGAGGGAGACAACGAAGAATATCTACGATGTTGGAGCTTCAGAAGGTTTAAAAAAAGTTCTTCGATGAAGACCAACGCTGATGAGAGTTCTCAATGGTGACCAATACAGGTGGACGAACAAGGAGATGAACTCGGCAGCGAAGGACGGGCGGACTTGGAAAAGGGCATCATCAGATGGGACAAACAGGAAGACGGACTAAGTAATCACATGGAAAAGACGACGATGGTCAGGAAATATCAGGAAGAAGACTAACCCTTTGTTCCGTTGGTATTTATATTGTTGACTGTCTCTTCCCACATCGGTCCAAAGGCAGGCAGTTTGGGCTTCAAGGTGATCCTTCTTGGCAAGGGTCTCTCTCTTGGATCTTATCCAGACCCAATAACCTGGATCATAAATTCATAATCATGACCCGAATAAAGATTATTTTTGTGGTTTCTAGTGCAGTCCCTTATCTTCGTTCTTTATGATAACTACGATTGTTCTTGCTCTGAATCATCATCTCTCGTACACAATGTTTTTCACTAGTAAAATTGACAAGTGCTACTAATTACTCTGTTTTCATCTTTTGTTGAATCAAGTGACCCTCACGATTTCTTTTGTTCGATCACGACTCTCACATAATTTTACCACATTAAAATTAAAGTAAGGCTAATAAAATCAGTAGCTAATGATTATACAATAATTTATTTATTTAAAGAAATGAAAATAGCCTTTAAAATCAAGAAAATTATAATAAAAAAATTATTTATGCCATAAAAATGTTAAAGAATTAACTTTATTATTGATAGCTAAATAGATGAACTTTTATATATATATATATACTTCCATGAAATGGAAGTATTTAAACAGTAGTTATTTAAATAATATGCTGATAAAATTAGAGTAAGTACTACTACTAGTTTCTTGGTTGTCATTTAATTTCTTTGATTTTGTAGCAGACAGCAGAGTTTTTGCTACAAATCCAGTTGTACTGTACTGAATGGTTACTTCCTAATTTGAAATGCCTTTTTATAAATTTTTAGCATTTATTTATTGCAATTAATGTTCATACTTAACATCAAGCCTACTTACTACCAGGAAATAATTATATTTATTACTAAAAACATTTTCGTCTTAATTCTTAAGTCAGCATCAGTTCCAGAACAGAATATTGTGATACATTCTAATACACTGAATTTGAATTTTAAAAAAGCAATGTCCTATTATATTATAAAATAAAATATATAACATAAAACTATATATAAAATAAATTATTTGGCAACATATTTGCAAAATTAATTAATAAATAATAATAACTAGACTTACATTTGAAACATTATTATTTAGATTAATAATTGTTAAAAATTATATTGCATATTATAGTAGGACTGATTTTATGTAATTTTATAATCCAGGATTGTGATATATATGTTCATATTTTCGACTTTTTTGATATTTCATATTTGAAAAACCCAAATCCTAAATCCTTGGTTTACAAGTTTCCACTCATTAAGTGGAAATTTGTAACCAAAAATTTCCTGTATTGTTTTTAACAAGGTCAATCTGATAGCATAAAAGCTATTAATCTTTACTAAAATACTTTACTTCTTACTGCTCTAACCGGTTAAATCTGTAATGTTTTGGAAGCTATAGCACCATTGAGCAGACCAAAAATAACACTAAAATTTGTAAAACGAACTTTTATTGAGGAACGTTTTCGGTGTTAGCACACCATCATCAGCTCTTACACTTAACAGTTTTTTATAAACAAGATTTGAATATCGAACTCTTTACAACCAAATTCGAACATTCTCACGTGTTACAATAATTTTTTAAAACAAATTAAACCTTAAGCCTAAAGAAACATCAAAATAAAACTAAAATTAAAATAACCTAACATTATAACAAGCTATTAATACTTTTTTAAGGGGTAATAAAATCAACTTTACTGTTTCGTGCAGTACAAATAATCCTAAAAAATTAATGTCCAACATCCACCATAGTCCTAAAATAGCTTTCTATACTACATTGCTCCCACAGTTAGAGTTTCTATTTCAATTTATACAGTGCCTCAGGGCGTATTTCCATGGTATTGGGAGGTCTAAAGATTGTCTTTCAATTTTTCATGTTGAAAAATTGTTAAGTAATATGACTAACATGGACACCACCCAAAAAGAAAGATACATATGGAAGTTCATCGAAGAGGAGATGAGAAAAAAAAGAAAAAACACATTACATAACAAGAGTATTAGGAAAGAGAAAGCACTATTAAAACAGACTTATCAATGGCTAGAAGAGAACAACTTATCCATCACGAGGGAGGATAAAAAACTAGAAAACTAGTCCTGCTAGAAAGAAGAATCTATGACCAATTTATGGAAGAGTATGTATAACAAACAAAGGCAGAGGTGTTAAAGACCCGACACCAGCGTTAAAAAGAAGATGCACGAAACTATTAAAGAACAAAGATTTACCAGACTTCTTCAAAGTAAATATGATCAGCAACCCAACATGCCCTAGATTTTTTGGTTATGCGAAAATGCATAAAGATCCACTCAAATTCCGACCAATTGTAGAAAAAAGAAGATCACCCACCTATCACCTAGAGAGAACATTGGCTAAGTGGATCAATGTGAAGCTGACAGGCTACGAATTGATTTGTTGTTAGCTCCCCAGCTGAATTTGTCTCTAAACTTAAAGAAGCAAGTTTAACCGAAAAACCGTTGTTCACCACTCTAGACTTCGAGAAGTTATACCCCTCTCTGGAAATAGCACCGACTTGCCTTTGTTTATACAGATTCCTCTTAGAGAATTTGCCAACTCCAACCCACAATCCCAAAATATGCAGAGAGATTGCTAATTTATGCTGTTATTTTTCTTTTTACAGATTTAAAGATAGATACTACAGGCAAAGAAAAGGAGTGCCAATCGGGAGCCCCCTAGCAGGGGTCCTTGCAGAGCTATTACTGAGATCCATTGAGAAAACTTTGGCAAGAGACCTGATTTTAGAGACAACGATGTATGTCCACTACGTAGACGACGTTTTTATCATATGGCCACACGAAGAAAAACCAAAGAACTTCAAAAAAGTTTCGCAACTCTACATATATCATAAATAGATAAAAACAGATACCTTACAGATATTATAAACAGAAACAGATATATCTGTAGGATATCACAGATATATCTACAGATGAATGATGTTAATGGAAACATTAATACCATTTAACCTATTGCCTACTACCTGTTATACCTATTAATGGTATTAACAGTATCCTACAGATGAATGGCATTAATAGAAATATCGGTTATTAAATATAATTAAAAAAAACAAATAGACAAAATTTGATTTATGTTTTAATAAGAATATAGATTAAATACAACCGATGAAGATTAGAATATTTTAAATAAATTTATAGAATTTAATTTTATTAATATTTACTTTAAATTATTTTCTATCGTATTTTAGTTTAAAATTTAAAGTTAGACCGAGATCGACAATTAATTTTTATTTTTATCTCGTTTTTTTTTTTTTTTTTTCCTTATCGACTGGTAGACCGAGATCGACAATTAATTTTTATTTTTATCTCTTTTTTTTTTTTTTTTCCTTCTCAGATTCCATTTCTTTTTATTTTACAAAAACCCGCACTTTGCTCCAATAAAGAATCCTTGTATTTAGTGATGCAATTTCCTATCAATGATATATCTAAACGTTTCGTAATGACCGTCTTCCCAAACAGAAATGACACAACACTCTTCAACTCTACATCGACTGCAAAACAGAAAGAGAAGAAAGGAAGAAAAAAAAAAAAAACTGCACTAAGAAATGCAAGCGAGGAAACTCACTGGGGCGAGGAAAATGAAAATTAATGGCTGGGCTGAATCTTCGCTCGCTTGCCACAGAAATATCTCGAAACACTGCATAGCCAGAGCAAACAAGTCAAGCCGAAA
The DNA here is from genome assembly GCA_000484575.1 of Olivierus martensii. Lineage (NCBI taxonomy): Eukaryota > Metazoa > Arthropoda > Arachnida > Scorpiones > Buthidae > Olivierus > Olivierus martensii. The sequence continues at coordinate 38,058 of AYEL01088739.1, forward strand.
GGGGTGTAGTAATCAATCATCTGCCTTCAAACCATCGACTGTTCAGCAGGTTGTTTGATGTGAGCCTGAATCATTGTCTCTTACTGTGGGACACAATAGACTGTTGCAAACAAACACCATCGCCTTTCATCGTCGTAATATCGAATATGCGAAGACGTGCAGCAATGAGATAAGCTGAAAAGGTGCCTGATAAACCATGCCTACTTTTATTCTCTCTTTAATTGCACTAATTGTTACCCACCATAAGCAATTTGTTTGTTCCAATTAAATTTACGATATTGATTTCACTGTACTAGCTAGATATCTCAAAAGTTACTTACCCCAGCAAACTTTTAAGTACATTAGTTCCTCAAATATGACTTTGGTATCGACTTCTACCATAAGAAATAAGCATTATTATGTCATATTTATCGAAATTTGCTCGTAAATTCTTCTGTCATCTCGTTCGGTGACAATGTTTAACAGAGTGAACTCACAGAAGAGAGCAAAATCGTGACAGAAGTATGCATTACATCGTATAATCAACATGATAAATATGTAATTTCACACATAATTTGATCAAGATATTATCAGTTAAGAGAAAAAAAATAAGCCAAATTTGTAATTATTGATTTATTTATTAAAAACGGAACATTTTAAAGAAAGCAAACTATAGATGTCGACGATATCCAGTTTCCGAATCGTTAGCCAATAAAAGCAAACAAAGCCAGTAAACCTACGTTACAATTAAGACTTCAGCTTAATACATGTGGTACTTAAAGCAATACGCGTATGATGGGATGGGAGGGGAAAATGCAAACTAGAGAAAGAAGTAAGCAGAAAGGATAGAAAAAAAAATTATAGTTCGACCAGCTCGAAACAATTTCTTCCAACCCTCCTGTTTTAACCCCCTTCGTCTTCGTTCTCCTTTTAGCTTTATTACTGAACGAAAGAAGTTAATGATGCAGTATTCATGTGTGAAGCCTTAATTAATGTAATTAAAAGTTCGTGAAGAGTTTTATCGCATTAAGTTCACCGCCTAATAAATATCATCTTGTATCCTTAATTTTTGGCAAGCCGCTATTGGTATATGAGGGGGCGAATAAGAAAAGAGGGGAAAAACCATCTATGAGACTAAGACAAAACTTTTGGAGTTATTGAGACATTAGATAAGAATGCTCGCCCATGTGACCTATTAATGAAATCCCAATAGATATCTAATTTCCTCTTTTTGTTTACGGCCGTTTTTACTAGGAGAGTTGTTTTTTTTTAGCAACAGTTGAGGAATTAAAAACCAACTTATGAATTTTCTTCGTCCATTTTTAAGTCAACAACTTCCATCCCATCCATTTTAAGCGCAACGATACGTAGATTCATCCTTATAAAATATCAAAACAGAATCATTTTCAATCAAGAAAATAAATTAATTTTTTTTTTCCATTTTTAATAATTTATAACTTTTAAAATAATTAAAAATTTAAAAGAAGAAAGAAATATATAAATGTTCTGAGATCCATATTTTTTTTTTTTCACGTTTTTGGCGAAGCTAATATAGCAGAACCATTAAGAGAATCGAGGAAATAACATGTAAGTTATAAATATGACTAAGGTCGGACAGGGTCGTGGATGAAAAACAGCAATTGTGACGTGAGCTGCAATTTCTCTTCTGTAGCAGAGACACTTTCTGAGTTGAGAACGAACAATTGAGTTTTCGCTTTGCTTTGCACATAATCAACAGTGCGTGAAATTCGCTGATGGAATAAAGCGACTGGAAAATATCGAAACAGGTGAGTTCTTTCTAGAAATTTTGGTCAACCACTGAAAAAGACAATGATTAGTTACACTAATTTATAACACTACATCACAATTTTCTATTTTATTTTCATTTTAATATACGTAATAAAAAGATTTTTAACTCGACATTAATAAGCGGGAAGAGCATGGATACCAAAAAAATATTTATTTATTTTTTTTCATATATTAAAGAAGTGTTATAATGTAAAAAAAAACATTAGAATGAGATAATTCCAATCGGAAAAAGAAATTCAGTGCGCTCATCAGCGAGTCGTCAACCTTCAATCAGTTTTGGACACAAAAGGTGATCGCCCACCCATTTTTCTCTAATTAAATCCGGTGTGCGTGAAATGAGAGGGCGTGAACGTTGTCCACCCCTCCGCGACTGCTCCCTCCTTTGGAGAGAAATTAGGAAGAAACTAGAAAAGACATATGGAATGTGTCATAAGAAGGATGCCTTCTTTTGCTTGAATGTTTTAATAACAATGAACAAAAGGCAGAAGTCTATCAATAAAGGTGCGAGTGTAGCACAATGTCTCTACCCTTAGAGCATCATTCAAAACCGCCAAATGTCACACCAATATCTTAAAACAAAAGCCGACCGTCATATTGTACTGAAGACGTTTTTGTAACTGCAAACAACACTCTGGCGGGTTTTAGGCGTAAAGTCTTTTGCCTGTTTTTGGCTGTAGTTCCTTTCATCACCATCTGCTTCTTCCCCCATCCCTCCCAGTGTGTGAGGGACTCTCAGTTGACAGCCATAATTACACAATTAAAGGTGTGTGTGACAGCAAGGGTGAGACAATAGCTTCGTTCAGTAATTAGCACGTGTTTTTCCACCCGTAATCTTTTCTTGCAGCCCTATCTTGTCCCCCAGTCATGATCTAGTATCAAGAAGAATCTGCCAAACTGACATTCCGGGGTCCACTGTGATAACGAGACGACGGAAAAAACTTTCAAAAGTTGGTGATCGAAAAGTTAACTCTTTCTTCTTTTACTGTAAATATCATTTTCTACTGTACCGGGGATCATTGTTTTGCCATGCCAGAGAAATAAAATTGTATAAAGTAGTGGAAAACGTTCAAAAAAAAGTATTCAGCTAAGAACCAAATCAATTTAGTGCAAGCAGTATTTTAAGTTGTAAAGGAGAAAGATAGGAGAGAAAATTCCTTGCCTTTTTCTCCGGCGATTCCGCAGAGGTCGCTGCAGACACGCGATGACGTCATAAAAACACACTTCCCGTTTGTCATCGGAAGCGGAAAAGCTATGCTTCCGGCAATAAACTTCAGTCGGGGGATTGGCGTTAGCTGAAGCAATGTTGTCATATTCAATACCAAAAGCAGAAGGAAGAAAAAAAAAAAAGAGAAAAGAAAATTCTAAAAACCTGTTGTTTTTCGTTTGGTAACTGGTTCTGCATCGTAAAATGTATAGAAATCGCGAAAATAACAGTCATAAAATGCGATTGAATAAGTTTAGAAAATGATTCACTCCAATGGGGAAAAGCAGATTAGAAAGAAGCGGGCTTATTTACGACAAGGCGCGCCTGCTGCTGAAGAAAACCACACAATATTCAAGTCGTGGGAGGGAAGAGAAAAATCGTTATCCAAACGCGATAGCTGGACCGGATGCACAACAACTTGCTAAATTGTTTCTAAAAATCCGTTTGAAATACCATTTGCAATTGGTCGCTTAATGAATTGACGATAAGAGAAATGCTTCGAATTTTCTCTCTTCCTTTTCTTCTTCTTCTACCCCCTTTTTTTTCCTTTTTTAAAATTATCCTAACCCCCCGAATTTTATTCTTCCAACTTAAGAATATATTAATAAGTCAGAATAATCTTCCGGATGATAAATAATAAATTATTTAGAAACAATAAACTCGGTATAAATCTTTAATTTATTGCATGGCACGGTGAAAATCTTTAAACATCCAAACATCTATTTTAACAACCGTTGGATTAGTGAAAATATTTATAGCCAGATCATTTAAGCTTAGGACAGATATTACTCCGAGATTAGTCAAATCATAAGAATAACATCTTAGCAGTTTCTAGTCTATCCAGTCTTTGGAAACAAGTAATCCTCTTTGCTATCCGATCTATTATTTGCCACCTACAAGACGCCATCCAATCTTCAAATACAAAAGACAATGGACCTCACAAATCAACTCTGACACGCTGGTGTCCTCTCCCTATGGCCACGACAGATTACTTGGCTTCTACTGTCACATTTAATAACCCTGTTCTTATCAATAATGGCAGCGAGTGAAAGTAGCACTTATAGTTTCTACACTCACTTCATATCTTCGTCGAAAGAAGCGAGTAGTCACACACACACACAAGTGTTACAGCCGGATTAAATTATCTTCCCAATTGAAATCAAACTTATTTTGGAAATCTAATTTTATTTCTTATCGTGGTTATATTCATTGAATAACAAAACAGATTAAGGGGGTGGAAAAAACCCTTTACCTACTTTCCAGCCAGTTAAATATGGCCTGCAGGTATAAAATTGTCTTTCTGTCTGTCTTTTTTGACTTAATTAACGTTGCAGATAAGGAGAGAGAGAGTGTGAGAGAGAGAGAGAAGAGAGAGACTGTTAAATTAAATAATTAAAATCGATAGCCAACAGCTTATAAATATTAAAATTTTTGTTTCTTTAACCTAGGAATAATAATAATAATAATTCGAGTTAAAACCGATACAAGAGTAAAAGGCATTAACTATCGAAACGTAAGAGATAGTAGTTGGAAAAAAAAGCTATACAGGACAGAAAACTCCAACGAAAATCCCTAGCCCGAGGTAGGATATATTCGCAGTTTAATGGTAGACTATAAATTGTACCTATTATGGTTTGTGGTGCAATAACAGATGTTAGTGCTGGTTTTACAGGGCTACAAGGTCTAACAATGTGGCAGTGAAACGAAAAGAAGAACCGAGCCAAGATCGAAAAGAGTGTGAGGATTAGAAAAAAGAAGAAGAAGAATGAGTAACACTGTTGGAATTTTTTTCAGTAAAAATACATACGAGTCGCCATATAAAAATAACCAGAGCGATGCGAATTTGTAACGTGTGGTGCTAATATAAAAGACGTTAACCCCATCTGATCGTGTGGTCCATTCTGTTATAAATCTATAGGCCACCATTTTTTTCCTTCTCTCTTGTTATTTAAATCGACTTAATACTTTCATTCAGATCGACTTACAGTAAACAGAATTAAATAACAAATAGATTTGTTAGCATTTTATTTTTTTATGTGAATTTTTTTTTAATTTTTAGATTGTAATGTGCTTTCTATCTATAAATAAATGAATTCGATTACGACATTTTAACGTGCACGTAACACTGTATTTTAAATTTTAAAGTAAATCTACATCGGCAGATGGCGCTATATATAACCAAACCCTCGATAAAGGAAAGAGTAACTTCCTTTGAAGTCAGAAATATTCCAGAAAACATCGATAAGGCTGCTTGGGACGTGAGAATATAAAACTAATCTTGGAATAATAGATTTAAATATATACCAAAATTTACTTGCGTTCAGAAGAAAGTTGCTAATTGATGCACCAATCAAAATTTGCTTGCGTTGAAAGGAAAGTTGCTACTGATGCACCAACCAAAATTTACTTGCCTTGGAAGGAAAGTTTCTACTGATGCACAAACCAAAATTTACTAGTCTTGGAAAGGAAAGTTGCCATTGATGCATGAACCAAAATTTACTTGCCTTGGAAGGAAAGTTTCCACTGAAGCACCAACCAAAATTTACTTGCCTTGGAAAGGAAAGTTGCCATTGATGCATGAACCAAAATTTACTTGCCTTGGAAGGAAAGTTGCCACTGATGCACCAACCAAAATTTACTTGCCTTGGAAAGAAAGTTTCCACTGATGCATGAACCAAAATTTACTTGCATTGAACAGGAAAGTTGCCATTGATGCACCAACCAAAATTTACTTGCCTTGGAAGGAAAGCTGCCACTGATGCACCAACCAAAATTTACTTGCCTTGAAAGGAAAGTTGTCAATGATGCACGAACTAAAATTTACTTGCCTTGAAAGGAGAGTTGCCATTGATGCACCAACCAAAACTTACTTGCGTTGAAAGGAAAGTTGCCATTGATGCATAAACCAAAATTTACTTGTGTTGAAAGGAGTTTCCAATGATGCACGAACCAAAATATATAGTACTTGCATTAAAGGAAAGTTTCCACTGATGTACCAACCAAAATTTCTGATTTTTTTAATATTATGGAGGTGAATATGCATCAAATGTAGCATATCGCGATTCCAAAACAGTAAATATACGTGCTCACTCGATAAAGAAGAATTTTTACAAAATTGACTCTCCACAAGAATTTTTCTGCGTGACGTGTAAGAGAGATAATTGTTCTCTATTAGAGAGATACAGAAAACACCGTTGTAGAGGAGCGTAAAATTACAATAATTTTATAAGAAGTGATTTAAAAACATTTAATAGTGCGGAGCAGAGAGTTACGATGTCAGCAATAAAAGCACTGAATCAGTTGACATCTGGAATTATGTTATGTAAAGTTAGGTTTGCATCACCTTAATCGATGCAACATTTATTCCTATCATAACAATCGTTTAATCTACTAGCAAGATTATTACCGTGGTTTAATGTTGCGCTGTGACCTAAAGGCATATTTCAAAGCGGTACTATATGTTTACGAAATTATACAAGGGCATCGAATCCAATAATATATCGGTTATAATATGTTGTGTTTAGATTTAGGCTTATTCCGAGTCAACCAATAGCGAAATGCAATATATTACAACCATTAATTCTGTACAAACAAAGCAGTAGAGGAGCGTACAGCGCTTTATATTTTAATGTCGTTTAATGTCTTGCTCCGATAAGAATAAAGGACTCCCGAACACACACACACACACACACACAAACCCATCCGATATCATCTGCCCTCTTTCGGAAGATTTTATAACTACGCCAGTCCCAAAATTTTTCCGATTGAGTCGCGATAAAATTCGCGAAATTTTAAAATCTCTATGTAGAAAGTTGTTTAACTCTCTCATCTGCGTGGAGAACGTATAGCTTCGTGATATGTAACCGTTTAACATAGTTACGAAATTTATGTTGCAAAATTTTGTGACGTTTCTTAAACAAACACATTTTATTTCCTGCAATTGTTTTGGCAATTTAAACACATAAATTCTATTCGTACACCAGAGCAAATATTTATAATAAAGAGATTCGGAAGTTTTACGATGGTTAATGCGCTAATTTTTTTATTATTTTTTCTTCCTGTCGGAGTTAATAATGGCAAAAATGGAAATTTAATTGTTGTTTCTAATACCTTTTTTTTTCTTCTACTCTTTCTCTTTCTGCTGAATTAGATATATTACTGGTGTTTCCATTTATCTTTGGCGGTTTGACAAGAATTGAAATAAGTGAAGCAAGACTGTCTAACTTGGAGTTTCGAGTCCGTGTGGTGTTGTGCTAACCTTAAGTACCCATCCTGTGAGAAATGCACCATCTCCTGAAACAAGTGTGCCATTAAACAGCGGGGAAAGGGTGTAAATCCCGTAATGACACCAGCTTGCACTTTCTGAAGAGAGAAAGTGACCTCGACAAATCTACGTTGGATTTCGAGAACAACTGTGGGATTTCAAACTAATAGCTTTACTTTTTCTTTTTTTTTTTATCTTTGCTGTTTTCTTTCGACAAATGTTTGCTTTTTCCGAAAGAATTGCAGAGAAAGATATGACCCATCAAATAAAATATTATTACTTTCTTTAAAGGATATAATATTTTCTTTTTTTAAGGCAGTTGGCGGGTTTTATCATGATTTCTGTTGTAGTAACTGTGACAAATTAATGCGGACCTTACATTAAAATTGGCTTTAAACGATATTATGATTTCTTTTTTTCAAGGCAATTGGCGAGTTTTATCATGATTTCTGTTGTAGTAACTGTGACAAATTAATGAGGGCCTTATATTAAAATTGGTTTTAAATGATATTATGATTTCTTTTTTTCAAGGCAGTTGGAAGGTTTTATCATGATTTCTGTTGTAGTAACTGTGGCAAATTAATGCGGGCCTTATATTAAAATTGGCTTTAAATGATATTATAATTTCTTTTTTCAAGGCAGTTGGCGGGTTTTATCATGATTTCTGTTGTAGTAACTGTGGCAAATTAATGCGGGCCTTATATTAAAATTGGCTTTAAATGATATTATAATTTCTTTTTTCAAGGAGGTTGGCGGGTTTTATCATGATTTCTGTTGTAGTAACTGTGGCAAATTGGCTTTAAACGATATTATGATTTCTTTTTTTAAGGCAGTTGCAGGGTTTTATTATTATTTCTGCTGTGGCAAATTAATGCGGGCCTTATATTAAAATTGGCTCTAAACGATATTATGATTTATTAAGTTAGAAAACGAGTGGTCGTTTATGGTAAAAGACTTAAAAGAAATTAGTCGGGGACGTTGTAAAAGTACTCGTTGAATAAATGGCTAACAATGATTTGCACATTTGTTATCTGGCGTATTCCATCGTCTATTGTTACAACAATAAATACATTCATTATTCTCCGGACACACATCCAGCCATTTGTTACAATCAACTAGATGGACAAGATAAGGAGTGTAGACAGTGCATTTTTGTAAAAGACCGCATCCTTCCTGACAAACATTTAATTTCCAGTCCCGCTACATAATTGCTCTTTCTCACTGATTCCGGTCAGTCATTTTTCCTTCCCCGTTTTCGTCCCCGTTATGACCGATCTGGTTGGAAGATACTACTCCAACAACAACAACCGAGCAACGAGAGTCTATTGTTTCAGGCTAAACTGTCTTTATTTTGATGGATAGATATTTTTCACAGCATCCCATTGTTTCCATCGGCTTGATTTAATTACAAATAAAACAAACCATCCCGATTGCCGAACTAAATTTGATTAATGTCTATCTAATGAAACGAGTAGATTTAACAGCTCCCGGGCACAAATTTCCCTACTAAATGTACCGGAAGTTGCCGGAAAGTACCATAAATTGCCAGCTTGTCCACTCTGTTTCATTTGTTTCTAACAATAAAGGCTTCTGCCTGAAGGTTGTTGTATGTGTGTGTGTGTGTGAGAGAGGCGAAATATTGAGTTCCAATTATTACAGATTTCTTCACGCTAGCCATTGTGAGAGTGCAGCTTTACTTCACTGCTAATGGCTTAGCGTATAAAATACATTGTATGTGATTGATTAGATGATTGCTGTTACTCCGATTGTTTTACACAAATACTGTTGACGATATTGGGTTCCGATGTGGGTCGATTCTACTAAGCCCTTTGATGACATATTGTGAAAGTTCGCTCTTAGAACCAAACCGGTCGATGCCACTTCTCGTTTTCTACCTTCAAAAATTTCATCTTATACTGTTTTTCCGCTATTTATAACCGCATTATTACGCGGTAAATTCTACTTTACCAAAACGTTGTATCGGCATGTTGCTGTAACCGGAGATTCTCCGACATTTTGTAACTTTAAACTGGAAAAAAAGGAAAGGTGTCTCTCTCTCTCTCTCCTATCTTTCTTCTACGAATATCTTCTTTTAATTCTTTTTTTATGCAATGTTTATGCTTCCTAATTCTTAACAGAAGTTGTTTAAAATTTTGCAATATTTTATTTCTTCGTAAATAATTTATCAGCGTGCGACAACTTCACGCCATTTGCAAGGAAAAAAAAGCTTTTAGTAGTAACCCGAATAAAGTCGAAAACAACTAAAGTATATCTTAAATAAAACTCCATTTTCTCACGTTTTGGCATTCTTCACTTGTAGCTAGCTGGGAGCCACAGGTTTTTCGATAACTGTTGCTTTTACTCGATTTTTAGTAGCAGGTAGGTACAAGAAGCCATCACTTAATTCCTCGGAGAGGTATCCTTTTTCTTGTATACTTCCTTTCTTTCTTTAAAATTTGCATTCTTTAAAATAACAATCGATTACTCGTGAATTTTCGCTGCTAATCGGACGGATGTACTTTGGTATTAAACTATCGTCGATTCGATGCTTGACAAATGACTTTGGATACTTGACAATATACAAAGTTAGTCAATAGATCAATCCAAAATCTCGCTAACTATCTTAAACATTGCTTCATCTTTACGGTTGATCTTCGCTTTGTCAAAATTACACCTAATTAAATCAGGCGATGATGAATGTAAGAGGTACACGCATAGATTATATCAGGGCCCATTTGCACGCATAAGGGAGCGCAGTGTGCCTGATTCAAGTGCGATAAGAACGTGTTATCTAATGTGTGGTGAATGCTGTCTGGACAAAAGTGATTTTTGGTCCCACCCGTGTGCGCTAGCAAGCACTCTAATTGTTTTGACGAGTTCTACTCCGGATAATGATTTTTGGCGCGTTAAATAAATGTATCTAACAGCCTCCTCCTTTGAACTGCTGCTGGTCTCTAGAGAGACATCAATCAGTCAGACGAAGGACAGGTGTGTCTGACTGATTTTTCTTTTAGCGATGCTTTCTTAGCTTTTAACGGCCAAGGTGAAGAAACTCTTGTATAGATACGACGATAACGATCTACAAAAATTGCATCTAATATAAATTATTAATCGATAACATCATTTATCTAATTTAATTACGAATAAATTTAATTATAAATAATTTTTAAATGTTGTATTTTAATTAAAATTTTCGCTTTCACTGCCGTATTGTGGAAGGTAGAGGGGAAGACACCCTTACAGGGGCGGAGGCGGCGGAATTTTCTCTTTTAATGAAGTATTCAATTCTCTCTGTATCTAAAGAAAATTAATTATTTCAATTTTTGAACAAGTTTTGTGTTACAGAAATATTCATTTGCGACTAATACAATATGTTGTTTTATAAAACAAATTATAATTTTCAGCCAAAATCGTACGACAATCTTTAACAACTTCCACTTCAAATCTATCGGATAAATGAAGAGCAGAGAAAACAAAGGCACAATACTCCAACCTGAGCGAGAGAAATCATTAATTGTAGCAGTTTTGGTACGGCTAATGATTATACGGTAGACACACACACGGTTAGAAAGTACAGGTAATTAATATTGGCTTTTAAACCGATGGAGAGAGCAAACAACGAAAGATAGCGACGGCATTACATTCTGCCTTAAATTTTTTTCTCCTAACATCATCCAGACGGTTTATTATTATATATGGGAATGTTTGTAGGATCTCACAAGGCATTTGTGATCCATCTCCTTTATGTCTCCACTTAATTGCTCTCTATTTCACACCAACTTCACTATACCTACTCCGGAGACGTCACATATGATTCATTCAGCCATTTTGCCTCCCCACCTTCCAATACAACCAGACGTAAACGAATATAAACATTCTCGCCCTACTTAAAATATGTTCTTCTCTTCTATCTACTTATGCCAAGGAAAATTTTTTTAACTCCAGCTTTTGCCTTCGCACCGTCTGCCCTAGGGTGCCATGTTATCTCTGTACAAAATGTCCAGACATGAATCAGACACCCGGTGCAGACGATTATTTCTAAGATTGGCTTCAAAATATTGAAAAGAATTGTTTCTTTCGGATGTTCTCCAGAGTATATTTTAATTTTAAAGAGAGAAAATTGAAAATGAGAACTTTAACTCGCTTTTATTTGCGTTATTGATATTCATTGCTTTATTGAATTACTCGCACGGCATTTATTTTTTCCCTAATCTCCTCAAAAATCCAGAAAAAAAAATATATATATTATTTCTTCACAAGTAAGAGTTTTGCATCTACTTTTGGCATCATTTATTGTTTTTTTTTAATAGTTTAAATATTAAAAAAAAAACGTTTTTCTTTAAGAGAAATTCAATTTTTCTGTTGCATTTTATCTGATTTTTTTTAACTTTTAAGCTTACAGAATTAAAAAATGAATAACATTATTACTTAAAATTAAATTTTAAAAATGTAGCTTAAGGTTATCTTTATTTGAAAAAAAAAAAAACAAGTGAAGGATTACCTTCTCGATCTTGGAATATTTTCACTGATAGTAACTATTGTCCAAGGTATCTCGGATAAGATGTTTCCATCGTAATGAAACAAAACAATGGTTCTAGTAACATGATCCTTCACTGGGTAGGTTAATTAAAGAATCCACAGACTCGTCCACCCGTCATGTCGACCAAGGCCGCACCCGTCCATACAGTTCATTAGGAAGGTTAAGTTCCTTAATTAATCTTCGACGTTACTTTAATAATGTTAGTTCATTCGACGAAGGAAGAGAGAGACACAAACATCAAAGCCGAGTGCAGAGAAAAACATTACATAAACAGCTATTAATTGATTCTCTATTAATATGAGGCTATTGATAAAGGATCGAGCTTAGGAAAAGTAAAGAAGAAAAAAACACTTAAAAATTCACACAAAAAAAAACGCTTAAAAAGCGCCAAACTTATTCGAAAAAGAAGTGAAGATAAAATTGATACCGGAGACGATTTTTGGTAAAGATGAGGAAGATAAGAAACAGGACGAGACGTAAAAAGTCGTAGTAGAAGAGGGAAGAAAAATGCCACCCCTATAATAACGTAACGGGTGGATGGTAGAAGGGTGGATACGTAATTAGAACACGTGAGGCTAAGTAAGAGACGAAGGAAGGGTCGTGAATTAAGAACCAATCATAACTTCGACAGGTTGTGAAGTTCGGTAGGTGGAAAACTGCATCTGATAGCAAATTAATTAAGTCAATTAGCCAGACTTTCCGGGCTCATTAGTGAGAACTTAATGACTCTGAATTGCAACACTATTTCAATAATGATTTGCTAAGGCCCCGCTTCATACTTCATTTTAGAAATGTTTTTCTTTTTCGATAAACATCAACTAAAGTCGGGCAACCAGTAAAGTCGGCACACGTTCTCTTTCGCGATATTAGTGCAAAGGAAGCATTTCTCTTCCCGGATTGCTGAGAGTTGTAGGTGACAGATGACAGAAGGGACTGAATGAAAGGGTAGAGCTCCTAAACCCCATAGGATTAACTATGGTGGTATTTAATTCTGCAGTTCTTCCAGCTGCAAGTTATAGCTCCATAACTCACATACAGACACGAACCGGATAAGTATGTTGGTCATTCGGTTCCAGAAATGTGTCAAACATAGATTTATGCTTCCTTTAATTACAAAATTTCTAAAATAATCTTTAAAAATAAATGGAAAAATTTAAGAAAAAATCCAAGTTTATATCATCTTTACTCACATTTTTAATTCATTACTGGGAAGGAAAAAAAACAGAAAACGTTCAATTTTCTCCACTTTCAGAGATCCCATCTTCATTAAAATTTCAATTTTAGAAGAGAAAAAAATTCTTTTCGTAATTACAAAACAAAACAGTAATATGTTCTTCATGTCTGTCCAATGGAACAAACTAATTCGGGCGTTTGAACCAAATGTACATCACGTAGTAGATAGTGGAGCGGCACCTTTTTCTCTCCTAGAATTTCCCCTTTATACAGTAATTGAGATAGTTTGCAAGTCCAAACACGTACAAAATCTCAAACAACAAAGACGCTTATAATCGCAGTTGTATAAGGGGGATAAAGTTCCATTAGAAAAGAGTGCATCTTCATCTGATCAAATAAAGTTAGTTGTTATTTACGCATGGTAATTAAATACAGAATCCTTTCATATTTTTTTTAAATATTATTTTATTTTTTTTATTCGCCAGAAACTCGCACGGGGGGGAGTTGTCGATAGGGATTAATGTATTCTTCACATCTGGAATGTTGTTTACTAAAAGGATGGAAAACTATATAACTACATCCAGACTAAACAAAGTCAAAGATTATATATATATATACGTATATATATAACATTGTTTGGTATTGTTTTCAGGTAAATTTCTGGAGATTTTGTTTTCGAATTTTCTGCTGTGAGAAAACAAGTAATGTGTTCCAAAGGATTAAAAATTACATACGAAACGATAAAGAATATCCACTAACCAGAAAAGTAATTTCAATTTAGTTAAACAAACATTCCACTTTAATAACTTGCAATTTTTTTTTCCTTCTTCGTCTCGCTAGAGATAACGAAGATTAGTTTGAGTTTTACCTATTTGTATTTATTTTTTCAATTAATTATTTTTTATTTTAGATGAATAACCGATGGGAATTTACCAAAAGTTAAATATTTTTACGAATATCTTCACCTGTTTTTGGTGCTTACTTATTTATTTATTTGATATTAAACTGTACTTATCATCATCATCAAACATTCCAATTTAATAACCTGCAATTACATTTTCTTCTTCATCTCGTTAGAGATAAGGAAGACCAGTTTGAGTTTTACCTATTTATTTTATTTTATTTTTTTTCAATTAATTATTTTTATTTTAGGTGAATAATAAGATAAGAATTTACCAAAATTAAAAGATTTCACCTGTTTTGGAGTGCTTATTTATTTATTTATCGATATTAAACTGCACTTATCATCGATGAAGAGGAAAAGTTTCTATAAAATTAATTTCTAGTAATTACGATTAAAACTAAAATTCACACATTAAATAAAAGTCAAACAAACATTAATTAATTAACGCTTAACATATAAAGGGGCTATTTTACTCTCTTATAAATTTTAACAAATCCTAGAGAATCTACTAGAGTACAGTAGATTTTTTTTTTCTTCCTTCTTCTTCTCCTCCTTCTCGAAACAGTATTTAAACGCTGGAGTGAAAATATAATCGTAATCCCCCTTTCAGAAAATTTCAAATTCTGATTTTGTTACTAAAACTACATTGAGATGAGTATAAGCAAGCATTATAGTAATTACGTACCTCAACTCCAGGTGTAATTGAAACATAAAAACTATCTCCCAGTCTGTTGCAATTAGTCTAAATTGGAATATAATCACCCCGGATAAACGGAGCTGAAAGAAATTAACTGTCAGAGAAAGAAATGGAGAATTGATTAAAGAAGACAAGTCTTCCCAGTAATGTTTCTGCTTTAAACCGTGAATTGAACAAGTGTGTGTTATGTTTCCTCCTTTCGACAATATTGATTAGGTTTGAATTACTTCAATTCATTGGGAGGTAATTTGCTTTCCACTAAATAAGGGAAGAAAAAAAATTAAAAAATAAAAAAATGCAACGATTTAAATGTATTTTTTTTTTTTTTTGCTGTTGTTGTTGTCGAACGTCTATTAAATTAATTATTTATAATTCCGAGTTTGCAGAATTTAATGATGATTAGAGCTATCTTATATGATTAGCGATGGAAATGAATTGGAAAGATTGTCGAGAGCATTTTTTTTTTCCCCTCACTACTCTCTGTCTTGTAGGAGAAGTCCAGTATTAGGCGCTGAATAATAATATACTAATTATTTTTAATTATGATAACTAAAAAAAAAAAATATTATTATTATTATGGATTTACCTGCTAATTTAATTTCGTTCGATTAATGATTTGCATTAATTTAATACGTAATCGAAGGCAATACGTTCGATTAAAGATTTGCATTAATTTAATACGTAATCGAAGGCAATACGTTCGATTAACGATTTGCATTAATTTAATACGTAATCGAAGGCAATACGTTCGATTAACGATTTGCATTAATTTAATACGTAATCGAAGGCAATAAAAGAGAGATTTATCGAAATTTTTCTCTTATATTTATATACATTTTTCTCTCGATTCTAGCAATTAATAGACGTGATTAATGATATTCGTGTAAGAAAGGCTTGCTCCTCTTTTTTTTTTTTTAAGTTGGGATGAGCATTGTGGTGATCGAGTATGCAATCAAACGCTTACTTGGTGGTAAAAACGACCTGGGATTCACCCACTAACGCATTAAATATTCTCCTTTCTCGCTGTCGTTTCTCTATTATCTTTGAATTATGTTGTCATACGACGGGGCATGCGTATATCTACAACAGTACTATTTACCTCCGAACTCATTTCGTCTGGCTTCTCATTACTTCGTCTCTGACATGCCATTTACCACAAAACGGTCTACAAACAGCCAGGAAAAATAGAGGGAATTAATTTTTTTTTTCTTTTTCCCCCCTCTCTTCTACCGACACTCACTACTGACGACACACTCGCCACCCTTACGCTCTATTCGAGTCATTTTTCGTGGTTTTGTTTCCTTTGTTTATTCAATAAACGGACGAACGGATGATGGATATGTTCCATAAAGTTTGGGATATTAAGTGTTTAGTAGTGGAGTAAAATATTTGTTGCATTTTTCCTCTCTCTCTTGCCAGAGTGGCGATTGTTTGTCGTTCCCCTCTTACGTCTTCTTTATGATAAAATAACATATTAAAAAAGTAGAAATTCCATATTAATCATGTCATTAAATTGTAAATAACCACTGAAATTATTTCGAAATAATTTATTTTACGTTCTATATCGAAGGGTCGTCACACGATATAAATAAAGTTTTGACTGCTTGAGGGTTAGAGGAGAAAAAAAATTGATTTACTTTAATTAATGGAAAGTGAAGAAGAGCATAACTTTCTCCTCTTAAAAATGACACTTTTGTACACTTTCCAAATATATTTTTTTTATAAAATCATATTTATTTACCTTTCTTTTTTTATAGTTTCGTCGGATTCTAAAGTTTAAAAAATTTTATTTAGAGAAGTTTTTAATGTTTTTTTTATAAATAATTTTTTAAAATAAATATATTTAATAAATAAATCTTAAGATAATAAAATTAACGTATGAAATCTGCTTAGTAAGTATACAGTAATGCGAAAGCGAAAGAATAACCAACCCCTATAAATGTGTCTTCTCCTGGGGAATTTGTGTAGGGTGAGGAAGACGGTGATCAGGCTGGAATTAAATAATAGTTGAGGTTTTAATCGGAAAGAGGTTGTTTCGTCGATGGATATCCATTCGGAGTTTCCATCAAGAGGCGGCTTTTGCCGGTTTGTGTGTCTAGCCATTCTCTCTTTTATGACAGTCGTCATCGATGAGAAAATGTAAACTGTACAGCTCCAGGAAAGAGGCGAGTATGTGTGTGTGTGTGAGTGGAGGGGCAAGCGATCCTTCCGAGAGGGGAAGAAGGGGAGAGCAATAAAAGAGCAGCCTATATTAGGTTCGTCCACCACATTCCCCGGAGGTGGGAGAAGGAACCGCTCGACTTCGCCTCCATTATGATTATTTTCCGTTTTATGAGGGACAGTTAAGCCATATTTCTGCGTCCATTTCCGCGCCCATGTCCAGGATTACGCTTTCCCCTGACGCCCTCGCTCCCCACCCTGCACACGTACCGAGCCAACTGGATCTAGTCGTAAAGTTGGTTTTGATTGCCCTAGGACCTCCGACGGGGCTACCCAGATTACCTCCAGCTTGGGGTGGACAAATTTCACAGCCGGTAGGTGTTTAATAAATACTCCCTGGGCACTCGTTCTCCTTCCTCTTGTCTGCATCAGTACGATTTCCTTCAGCTGCCTCTTTCTCAATCAGAGATCGCCACTTTCTTTCTCTCTCTCTTTCTTTCTCTTTTCCTGAGAGATTTGTCTTTAAACTGCATCTAGATTTACAAGCCGCCTGTCAAGTTATGTCCTACGTCCAAGGCGATAAAATAAATAATGTTTAACCCTCCAACTTCTTTTCTCTTACTCCGACTTGACTCAGTCACTGGATCAATTTCTTAGTAGCATCAACTCTCTAGCGCTTTATGACTCGATGTTCTGTGAAGTAGACGTCTCTCAGGACTGCTTGTGGTTTACAAGGAATTGGTATCGCGGGGACGAAACTCCTGACCTCTTTTCGGATTATCAAACCAAACCTTGATTCCATTTGCTCTCCAAAAATAAAAATCTCGCTCACGTTTTCGCATGAATAATCCTCTTTTTTTTTAATCGTTTTTTCTGATTTAAATAAAAATTTACTATCGAGAATTTTTGCATAACGTCTTCTCTTACTGATAACGAAAGATTAATCGGATAAAATTAATTTAATCGGGTTAAATGGACTTTTCTCTAACGACTAACAAAACCACCTGTTTGTCTTTCTCTATTTTTAACTTAGTTCTCGGCGTGTTAACTGTAAAAAGCAAACAATAATTATTTAAAAAATAGAAAGATTAATGGTGACCACATGTCCCGTTGGAGAATAAAAGAATCTTTTTCTTGGTTTCTGAGATTTTTACGATGCTAAAGTCGGCTCTACCCCCTAACAGAGTTGTTCGAAAACCCAAATTCCATAATGTTTGCCAGAAGCTGACGTAATGACCAAAAATTAATCTAAACCACGGCAATTAGACACATGT
This sequence comes from Olivierus martensii, assembly GCA_000484575.1. NCBI lineage: Eukaryota > Metazoa > Arthropoda > Arachnida > Scorpiones > Buthidae > Olivierus > Olivierus martensii. The sequence goes on from AYEL01088739.1 coordinate 56,062, forward strand.
TAATGCTCTTTCTTTATAGACTGTTTCAAAGAAGTTCCCTAATTGCATTTAAATTTAATGTGTACAGACAGAATGCTAATTCGTGTTTAGAATGCCATTAAAGATCTTACTTTGCTTAAGTTTAGATCGCTTCTACAGTTTTCTACCTTGGTAATAAGGATAATAGCATCTGTCTGTCACGTTTGAAAACATCTAATTAAGACACAATAATGGCTGACACTCTTTAGTAGCTTTTGGTCAGTGTGTGTGTGGCTGGTGAAGGAAGAAAACGGCTTTCACTGGACTTACAGGATAGCATTTCGCTCTTTTATATTTTATAACTATTTAAAGTTCTTTAAATGCAACATTATTACTTGTATGTAATATTCTCTTACGTGCGAGTGACCTTATACAAAAAAAAACAAAAACAAAGTGTACATCAGCTTTTATTACGCGGAAATAAATCAGCTTTGTAATTTGGTTTCTTCTCTCTGAGGAGTTATCATTAAAAATTTACTTTTTTTAATATTTTTACGTCTGGAAAACAAAAATAGTCACTGCGCCGTTTAAAAATATATCGCAATCGGTCGTTAAATACAATTAAATTAATTAAGAGGCTGATAAAAATTCATCCTTTAGACGATGTAAGGTAAGATTCTTTAATTGTTCTCCAGATCGAAAACTAAACCACATACAGAGAGAGAGAGAGAGGGGGGGAGGGAAAAAAAACAAAAATCATGTTTTACTAATTAAGAAACGAGAGATTTTTTTTTCTTAATTTGTCTAAACATTTATTAGGTTGGAAAATTGCTTATTATTATTTTTTTTTTATTTGCATAATTAGAAGAATAAAAAAATTTTCTTCTTTCGACGATTTTTTTTTTTTTACGAATTTCTTCCGAGTGACGAAGAGCGAGAAGAGATGCAAAAATTCGAGATACACTCCTTAATATATCCGCACATTGTAGAACTCATTCAAAAATTTTATTAAAATTCAATTATATCGGCTCGATATTTAATTAGAAAATATCCGAAAAATAAAAAAAAACAGCCGCGCCAATAATTCAGTGCTATTTAATTTCGGATGATAAGCATCCTTAAGGCAAACAGAAACCAATCGTTAAAGATAGAATCTAAACTAAGCAGAGATTGTTGTCTCCTACCCCCAACTTTTTCAACCCCCTTTTACCATTAGTGCGAGTATAAATTTTCAGACAGAAACTCTGTCTCGTTGCTTCTGTTAATATTATCCCAGTAGCGTTACGAGACAGAAGAGTGAGACTGGATATCAGGTAGAGAGTTATAAAACTGTAAGTTATGAAAGACAACTACTTCCCTAACCGTACATAAACACCAGACAGTAATGTAAGATCAGACCACTTTTACTTTTAGAATGCGGTTAATCTAAACAGCCAACAGTGGCGGACACCGCTGGGAAACAATAGCACCGGCAAGTGTACCACTGACTTTCACACAATAGAAGCTTTTAATGGGACCTCTGAGATTACTATCTAGAGTGCGGTAATTCCAGTATGGCATTATTTTCTTTGCCACTATCTAAATAAGCCAAGTAATGTGATATTATTTAGCGACATAAATATAATAGAGGAAAGAGCTGGCCATGGCTAATTAACAGTGATGCTCATCACTTGACAAGCGTTGTTATTTAGTTTGAACAGTTTTATAACTGCCGGAATATTCAACACACTACTCCTGTCTGCCCTCCTCTAAGATATGGCTACAGTCGGGATAAAACATGAAGTCTGCACCATCATTGCCATTCCGTTTCTTACCAATTAGTTAGGCGCCCCAACGTAAAGAGAATACAAAAGGCAACATTATAATGGCTCCTTTTTTTTTGCAACTTCTCTACTATTTGGCATTACGAGTTGGTAATTTGGTTGGCCAATAAATCCTGCCAAAGTCTGGCAAAAATGTCCGAATAAAATAGAATAAATAGATAGTTTCCGGGATGTAAACGTGCGATTTTTTTTTTAAGTTCTATTGTTTAATATGAGTGGTTTTATCAATTAAAGCTTTATAAGGGAGCCAGAGTTATTTTGTAAAGGATTTTTTATAGGAGGACAGTAAATCTGTAACTCTAAATCTTGCTTATTGTCACATCATCTAAACAGAACAATCTCCTTTTCTGCAGAAGAGCAGTACATCTTCGAGTTACTATCCCTCGATACAGGAAGCAATTCTTACGTCATTGTGAAAGGAAATAAAACCAGCTAGTTTTGATAGTATTCTCGTCCAACCGACGACACATCCTTCCAGGCTGAAGCTGTCAGGAAGCAAGTGCTGGGCAAATATTTGCTACATCAACAGGACACTAAACCCAAACCAAGGGATAGTGGGGCGTACCCAGTGAAAACTGGACGAGTTTTCACTTATATAAACATGGAAAATTTTCGAATCCATCTCTGCGACTAGTCACAGCACGACTAACGAAATCCTCTTCTGTGTTCTAATAACGTATAGGAGAGTAAGGCTGGGATATGATCAGACCCTCGACAAACAGCGGGCTAGACAATAGAGAAGTGACAATGTGATAAGAAGGTAAAATACGGTTATGGGTGGAAGGAAAGAATTGCTAGCACAAAGAAGTGACCGGAGGACTTCTTGGTCCAGAGACAATTACGAGGGGTTGAGACGGTATTAAAAGGCATAGTACTTGTACGGTTGATTCTGTCCCTCTGGCACCAGACAGATAAGGACCGCTTGTTGCGGGATTTGTTACGTCACTGACGGTGGAAGTTCAGTGGTCCGTGCCGAAATTGCGTCAGTTATATTTCTCTATCTCTCAGATAAGGTCCGCTGTCCGAACGAATCGTGCATGTCAAACTATCCCCGGGGACATCTACTCCTTTTCCTCTTCTTTCTTGGGGTCATTTAACTTAATGGACACAGACAGTCCGCCATTGTTCCTATTTCTGACACGCGAACTTAATTTACGGGTAAAATTTGTGTGTGTATGGGGGGAAAAATAAAAAAAAAAAAAGAAGAATCTCCGCTTTATTTAATGGTTTCTTTCCAAAACGTTAATCCGAAACGAAAACGGATTTACGACATTGCGGAACAATCGACTTTCTTCCCCCCTTTTCCACCTTCAATCCCATGACATCACCAACAATATTTCCGGCAATGAATGGATTCCGGATAAAGGGCTGTAACTTCCGGATATCATCTTATATATTACAACAACCTTTCTGACTTTTTCATCTTTCGAACTCCACTGCAAATATTTTTATTTAATTAATTAAAATATACAATTTTTAATTAGAAAATCGATCGATAACTCTGTAACAATGCTCATTTTTGTAAGGTTTTGCATAAGGTTATCGTTCGAAGGTTTGCACAGAAGTTTATACACAAAATATTTCTGTTTTTCTGCAACGTTATTTATAGGTGGCTTCAGGAAGAAAATAAAATTCCAATCCGGTTATATCTTTTCCGGGAAAGAATAGTAAGTCTATATCCTTTTTTATATATATATATATATACTGTAATAAAAATAATTAAAAAACTTTTTTTATATATATATATATACTGTATATTCTATAAGATGTAAATATGATACCAGAAGAAGATCAGCAATTCAGGTAGGTAAAGAGAGAGCAGCTTTTTTAGTTTTTCGTTAATTATATTGATCGAACAACTCGTGCTATATCAGAATGAGTCTAGCATAATAGAAAGCCGTTAGATTCTTAATAGAAAATTTTAAAAAAAATTATATATTTTAATTAATGTTTAAAATATTAAACTCGACGCTTTCGGACAGATTTACAAAAGTGGAAATTGGAGTTTTGCTTCTTCTTTAGTTTCTAATTTAAAAATTAATCGTCAGTAGTAATAAAAAATAAGAACATAGAAGTAAATAATATAAAAAAAAAATTGTTTTGATCCTTAACAATATATATAGCAATAACTTTTTAAGGAAGTGTTATTGTTAGATGTATAGCTGATAATTTTGATATAAAGGAAGAATATAAAAAAAAATGTGAGATAAAAATTAAAAAAAAAATTTAAATATTTTAAAATTCAGCATAATTTATTTTTGTGCAGTTGTTACAAACTATAAATTGGAACATGTAGCATTATATTTAACTCTCCATGTATGACACCATGTCCAATTTTTTTAAATTAGACAGTGTCATATGTCTCCGAGATACAGATATAAAAAATATTGTACTACTAGATATTACCTGCTGATATAAATGAACAGAAATCTTGTGATTTAATCTTATAACTTTGGAATATCACTCGAAAAACTCCTTCGAATTCGTCCTCATTAAACAGCAGCCATTATTAAGTTATAGCGCCATCTACAGATTTTGATTTTTTAGAGAAACTACAATATTAATTTAATTTTTATTCTTTAATTTTTAAATTATTAATAACAACAAAAAAGTTTGACTGTCGCAGAAATCCGAGGATTAAACCTTTCTAACGATATCCTATTTATAGAAATCGGTAAAGTAGTTCGACTGAAAAAGGGACATCTACCAAGTCAGCCAGCCAGCCATGTTTGACTATTAATACGTATAGATGATAGAAGATAGAATAGATAATAGAATAAACATATAAATTAAGCTTCATAAAATTATTTTAATATTTTAAATTATTAAAGATTAAAATTTTAAAATTATACTTTTAAAAAAATATAACAAGTTATATAGTCTGTTGGACAATTCGAGTCAAAATTCATTCTATATAATTCATACATTTTTATGAAATTATATTATCATCATCGATATGTTTGTGTTTCAATAGTATCCCTAATGAAGTTAATTAGTTGTTGATAAAATTTTTATTCGTTATTTCCGTCTGGAAAAGTTCAGAAACCCGAAGTTTTCGAATCTTGGAAAATATCGGGCATAATCCCTCTAGAAAAGTCCATTATAGACAAACTTATAAAGTTGTATTTACATCCCAAATGGAGCTATCACATAACAAGTGTGGGATTGATAAACAGCGCAAAACTTTTGTTTTAACAAAGCGTTTTCTTTTAAAACGAAAGTAAAGAAAAGTCCAATCTCCTCAGACAAGACCAATCACGTTTCAGCTGTAAAGTAAATCCAGCAGTTAAACAGATAACCAGTCTAGCTATCACGGGATTGAGCGTGATGATATCGGTCGTCAACATGGAGAGTGTGGTCAGGTCCCGTCACGTGACACACCGCCAAAATGAGTGCCAGCGACAAGCAATAAAAGCGTTGGGGAAAAGAAGAGAAAGAGAGAGAGTGTCCGTGCAGTCGAGATACCGCCTGAGCCGACTTCATTGTTTTATGGAGTTGATAAACTTCGCCTTTCCTCCAAACGACAATATATATCATAATTTACGTTAATACCCCGGAGTTGGTTCCATCAAACCACGTACCATTCCCTATACTCGCTTTCCTAACTGGTTGGGGGATGCAAGAATTGATTGAAACGGCTTCTTCCTTTATCCCGTCTAGGACCACTACTTGGCCTTTTGCTCTTTCTCCTTCATATCTGCTCGGACTTACTTTAGTCACATGGTTATTGCAGTCTGATGGAAGACCTGACACCACGGGCTACAATCTACATCCTGTAAACACTTCCGACTGTGTTTAACTCATTTATAAATTTTTTAACTTTCGATAATTCGTATAGAGAGGTGTGCAAATCAAAAATACCGCTGAAAATATTTAAAATTTCTAGTTTTTTTCCTTTAAAATTGCAACTGGAAGTAGAAAACTGCGATAGAAAAATAGACGAAATATGTTGTCTTCAATAACGATTTATATACGACAGCTTTAATAGAAAAATGGTCTCTCAACTGAGTTGATTTGGGAAATGTTACAGACGAAACTGTTCTTGACGATCATATAGCCAACATTGTGACGTATGATGACATATATCAAGAGTGTTAGCAGCAACACATCTCTCAATACCATTCTAACCACATAAGTCATAATAAGAGAGTATTGTGAGGTGCCATTTGTTGGATGGAAGTATACAGTTACTACCGAACATACGACCATCCGAAAGTACTTTTAGGATACATTGTATCATCACCTGTTGATATGTTTACGATCTCTGGGTCTTATTTATATCATCATTTAAATAATTAATTCGCACAGATAACAAACACGAAAATCAATTTTTAATATTTTCTAAAGAAAGCTACAAAACAAAAATTTGTAGCTAATATTTTTGTTTCGAGACTATTTTAAAAATAAGGACACAAATTGAGGCCAAAATTCACACACATATATAAACGTGTTTATCCTTTTTATGAGGCAGGAATATCTTTTAATAATTCAGTCGAATGGGAGAGATAACCATCGCGACAGCTGTGAAAGTTAAAAATGAAGAATTCGTAAACGGAACAGTTTGCTAAATTGTCAAGATCGTATTACTAACACGATAGGAACGATAGATAAGTCCGCTGTCAAACAAGTGGTTCCCTTTTCGAGTCAGTAAATTTGTCAACTGGTTGTCCGTCTTGGGTGGAACAGCTGCTTACTCTTCTTCTTCGATTACCCCTGACAAAAATAGGTAAACAACTGGCAAATTTCGGTAGAGAAAAAAAATGACAAAAATGTTTATCTCTAGACGCGTTAATAACGTTAAAAATCTAGCGAAATGAAAATTAATTTACTTGACGAAAGCATCGGAAGGCAGCATTAAGTCTATGATAGGATTACTATATTATTCAATACTGCCTTCTGATGCTGTCTTCAGGTAGGATATAAAACGATATTTGAGAAAAACGTCTTAACTGACAGATTAAAACGGAATTTCTGATTGTTTCCTTTAAATTTTGGCGATAATTAAAACCTAAACAACTTTATTAGGTTTCTTTTCTCTCCGATAAATTAAGGCCTAGCGAAATCTTCCATAAAGTGTTGCCGGAAAACGTTAAATAAATCAGAAAAAGTGACGAAATTAAAAACTCATTCCAACAAATTATTAACCACTTTTTTTTAATGTAGCGATTCTGCCAGATAGAATTATATTACTTAATTTTGGGCTACTTTTTTTATTATTATTCCAATCAATCCGGCAGATGTACTAATATGGGCGCTTTCGATTTTACAATTCCATAATCATTCTGGTGAGTTCGACGCCTTCTCACTCTTTTCTCTTGTTTGTTAAATCTGCCCCCTTTCTAAGAACCACTTTATTGGGGTTTTTCCCTTTTTTTTCTTGTTATAGGCTACACTTTCCAATCGAACAAGTATAAGCGAATGCTGTCATTAGTGGGATGATGACCGGACTGTAACTTCACTACTAATCGAAGCCTTTTTTTTTTTCTTCTTCTTCTTCTTCTTCTTTTCTCCTCCACGGGTCGTAATTGCTAAAAGATGCAAGAATTTTTTTCTTTTTCTTTCGGAAAGATCAGCAGAACCGATAGTGCAACATCTTTCCCCCACCAGTCATATCTCGACATTCATCTCGGTATATGGATAATAGGATAGAAGGGGTTGTTGCCTAGTTTTGCTTGATTTGATTATAAATCGGATAAGACTATCGGTAAATGGAAGGAGGAGGTTTTTGCAATCTTAGTGTTTGGCTATAGAGTGAGAAAAATCTATATTTTTTTCATTCCCTCAGGTATAAAAAAATATATAAAAAAAAATTCGATAGGGACCCAAAAAAAAATGATAAGATATGAGGATGTTTAATTAGGGAGTTCTACTGTACACATAACCACAAATAAATAAGTCAACAAGTTGTTAAGATAAGGCTTTTAAATGCTCTTACTCCTTTAATAAAATAATTGAACTGTGGAAACGTGAACAAACCTTTATTGAACGTTTGTTCTAAATAAATTAAACTCTAATTATTTTAATAACAGAAAGGAACGATAACTATTTTAACTATGCTCGATAAAATCTTTAAAAAAGTTCTACATGCGACATATGACTCTACCAGTTTGCATTCATAGATATATGCAAAAAACCAAACAAAAAACAAGTCATTACTTGCAGACAATAGACTAAGTTTTAATTTAAATTTCTAACAGTTAAAAATCACTTTATAGGTCATTAATTTCTGTAGAAAACGCAATTAGGAAAGCAATTATTCCGATTACTGTTTAACATGTTTTTTTTTTCCTAACCAAGTTATCCTTCATAAAAACAGAAACACGGTTAAACTGTAAACACGAATAATTTACAAATCATGTGTTCGATTTTTAAAAAAATAAATTAGTCACATAAATTCACGTAAAAGAAGTTTTTTTTTTTTTTTCGTCCCTGCTTGACGTAAGACCACCTAACAATCGAAGCAAACAGAGAGACCCATTACGCTAGAAAGAAAAAAAAAAGAAGGCCTATATAATTTTTGTTTCTTTTACCAATTATGTTTTCTTTATTATACTGCCAGGCCCATTTTGCGATTGCTATGTATTCGCATAACCCCCTCGGACCACCAATTGAGAACTAGTTTGCGAACGTTTCTCCGAGCTATGCATAATTTTAAACACGCTAAAGATGGTAATCTGTATAAGTTTACAATAAAGAAACCTAAAATTTTCGGTTTATCTAACATGATTACTAATTTTTAACGCTCGAATTTATAAATTAATTTACTCGATTTTCGATTGCATAAACTCGGCATCTAATTTATAAATATATCATTTGATTCTTTGATTAATAAATAGCGTAAAAAGAACAAAGTTCAGTATCAGTTGAAAAAAAATAATAAGCTGAAGAAAGAATTCCCTATTATTATTGTCAATCACAATTTAGAATGAGAAACAGCGGACATTTCTTTATAGTTCGTTTAAATGCCGACAGATGGCACCATCGGTGCTTAACAGTGGCATCCTCCGCATCTTTAATTGTTTCTACTTTGGAGATAAGTGCACACTTTCGAGATGATTCGTTCTGTCAGTTTACGGGATTGTTTCGTCCTGTTTATATCGATCTATGTCGAATAGTTTATGATATAGATTATCTGATGAAAGGATTGGTAAATTCACCTCTGCGATGAAATTTATATATATTCTGTGTATATATAAGCTTTATAGCTATTTCTACAGTGCTATTTCTGAATATCTAGAATAGAAATCGGTTACAGTTAAAATAATCACTTTTCCAGATAGAAAAGACTCATAGCAAAGACTAATAGAAGAAGCATTATTGGAAGAAGATAGCAAAGATTAATAGAAGAAGCATGCAAACTTTCCAAAAAGATCTTGGAAGCTTGGAAGAAGCATATAGAAGCATAGCAGACTTTGCATATCTTTGCTATGCTTTGTATAATTTTTGCTATGCTTCGTCTTTGCTTGCTTCTTCTATTAGTCTGGAAGAATCATTCTTGGAAGAAACATAGCATTCTATTAGTCTGGAAGAAGTTATTCTTGGAAGAAGCATAGCAAAGACTAATAGGGTCTCCTATTAGTCTTTGCTATGCTTCTTCCAAGAATAACTTCTTCCAGACTAATATCCAGACTACTTCTAAGCATGCAGACTTTCCAGAAAGATCTTGGAAGCTTGGAAGAAGCATATAGCAAGCAGACTTTGCATAACTTTGCTATGCTTTGTATAGTCTTTGCTATGCTTCTATATGCTTCGTCTCTGATGCTTCTTCTATTAGTCTGGAAGAAGCATTCTTTGAAGAAACATAGCATTCTATTAGTCTGGAAGAAGCATAGCAAAAACTAATAGGAGAAGCATGCAGACTTTCCAGATAGATCTTTCTGGAAAGTCTGCATTTATCAGTTTACATTCTACAAATGGTTAAAAAAATGTATAGTTTGCAAGAGGACTTATTTTATTTTCTGAAAAACTGCTATTTAACACGAAACTTGTACCTGTTACTGGCCTACAACTCCTATTTTATCGAAGATTTACTTTGGATGACATACATAAATTTTGATACTTGTTTAAATAAAAACTTAAATAAAATATTACTGGCGAAAATCTTAAAAACTAATTATAAACTTTTAAAGTTATTATCGATAATTCGAATTTTTACTCGGAGAAAAACAGTTTTTGCAAAATTTATATTTAGGACTAATTCTCGCTTCTTACTATATAGATCTTTATTTCTTACTCGAAACGTTTATCAAACTTATTTTCTGCTGTTTTAAATTAAATATCGTGGAATATTCGACCTATATAAACTAAACTGGTCTCGTTACATTATGATAAGTGCTAAAATAAATTAAAAAAAAAATATTTGATTATTTGGCTAAAGCCTATAGAATGTTAATCACTTTAGTGCAGAAGAAAAAAGCTTAAAATAAGGCTCAGAACTAAAAAATAAATTTATTTAATTATTTATTCCCAATCGAAATTTTAAACTTTACCAATTGAAGATTTAAAAAATGTGCTTTAATTATAATAAAATTTTAAAATTAGATATTTTTTATAACTTATAAAATTAATTGTTTAGTGGCATCAATCCCATGTCTTAAATGTTTTGTAATTCAAGATTTATAAAAGAGGATAAAGAGACTTTCCAGAAAGCTTGGAAGAAGCATATAGAAGCATGGCAGACTTTGCATATCTTTGCTATGCTTTGTATAGCTTCTATATGCTTCGTCTCTGCATGCTTCTTCTATTAGTCTGGAAGAAGCATAGCAAAGACTAATAGAGAAGCATGTAGACTTAATAGATAAGTAAGTGAAATTGATAGATATATAGATATAAATAGATATAAATATAATATATAAATAGATAGTAAGTGAAATTGCATAATAAAAATTAAACACTATCAATTAAAAAACAAAATCTACATCTAGAAGATTCAGTTGAAACGTTGAAAGACGAGAGAGAGCATGAAACTCCAAAGAAAATTATAGACTAATATCTCATCCGTTATAGCTGCTTAAATGTTATAAAGGTATAGATTTAATCTTATATCTTTTATATAAATTATTTCAGCAAATTATATGTTATTTTATATCAAATTTTAGCATTAGGCCTATGGTCGATATTAGGAAAAAAAAAACTTTATGGATATTAGTTAAAAATAGAGCTTTACGACATTTATATATTGACAATTTTCAGTATCGAATAAATAATAGACAGATCCTGTATAGAATCTATACAATATTTATCATGTTTTCTTCTCGAATATTCTTCAAAAATATGAAATTTATAAGAAATAATTCCCTATTTTTACCATACTTAATCCGTCCATCTTCGTTTATATAATTGGTTTGTAAAGAACTTCCAAGAAGATTTAAGTCTAAATTCTCTAAATGAAGAATATTCTTCGTTTAGAGCAGCAGTTCTCAATCTTTTTATAAATACTGTAATACTTCCAAACTTAAAAGTTCGAAAATTTCGGTACCACCAACAAAAATATGCCTCTTGTACAAGTAGGAAGTCAAGATTATACTCGTACCACAGGTTGAAAACCGATGGTTTAGAGAATAAACGAGAATAAAACCCTAAAGTGTTTTCGATAATAGTTCAAATTAGCTTGATTAAATTATATTAGTTCGTTAATTTTACGAAATTCTTCTGTCTCAACTTTAAGAAATGAAAAACACCTTTAGGACCCGACTTAAAATCTAAATTTTGATATGGTGTTAGAACACTGGCATATAACCTAAAACTTATATCAAAGCAGATTCTTTAATTCGTTTAATCTAGTTTATAAGAACTAAGATTAAAATCAAAACTTTCGACACAAGATCTTGTTAAAAATTAACAGAACGGTTCTATTTTAGGACTTCTGAATGAATTTTTTTAAACCTTTAACCTTAATTGTATCCATTAATATTATAGTTATGAGACGGCCTAATCGTAAGAAAACCTCCAAATTTAACCAGTAACCACGTGTTTCGTATTAAATTTCGCTCGAGTCGAATTTTACTACCGGAAGACGAGATAGACCCGGAAATTTGAATACAATATAGGTCTAATTGGTTGTCTAAAGAACTTCCGAGAAGATTTAGGTCTAGATTTCTAAAGACGAAACTGTACCTACCTACAAAAACCAAAACTTTTTAAATGATTTTTTTTGTTTTTTTGGTCAATCCGTTAATACTAAAAGTGCGCCTCTCTGTGATAATCGCCTTGTATTATTCCCCGGTACGATCACATGACGTCAAAATGGCGTTGTATATGACGTCACAGATCTAGTTAACATTGCCTACGGGACGCTGGGGAAGGTTAGAGATCCCCTTTATATGCCATCATTATACCTCTTCGCTCCATCAAATTTTCCCTTTTATTACAGCATCCCAAAGGGAGAGGCAGGAACGATGAATATTACTGCAAGCAATACTTCTCCCCCAAGCACTCTGTATTTTCTACTTTCATTTCATTTCGTCAAAAGACAGTATTAGATGATGCACAGCAGGTGGAAACCGCAATAGGGTACACTCGGTAGGGGTTATAAGGATCCTGGCTCCACGTGTAGAAGGGGAGAGAATACAAAAATATGCATTTTTTTTTTTTATTTTTTTCAAACCGCAGCATGGTTTATATATGTAGCAAACCATACTTAATCCATCCAGCGGATGATACGGATGATGTGAGAACAGTTGAGTCCATTTTATGTACGTTGTTTCCAGGAATTTCTATCTCTTTTCCCACTCGACAGGACCTGTGGGTTATTATATGAGGTTTTAAAACCGAAATCTGCCTCCACACAGTCCACATAGTAAATTACGTTGGTCTGAACAGGAATTTGCATACATATATCGGTTGGGAGAATAGGAGTATAGTCTGTCTCGGATCGCCTTACCATCTCTTCTTGATAAGTTGTGGTCGGAGCTTTGTAGGCGATCATGCAAGTCGCATTTTTATACGTCATTATTCACCTCGGTTGTGTGTAGCTTATATGGGTTGTTCGTCGATTCTCCGAGGTGTGGCGCTGTGATCGGGAACCGTAACAGGCTCGGAGATGGCAAATTGCTGCGAGGTGAAGACTGCGCTAATCACATGACTTTGTCGACCGACTGAGCGTGACCGTTTTTGTCTTTTTACGACCTGAATTACACCAATAATGTCTGATATTTATAATATCTGCCTTATTTACCAACCTTTTCTCCTCTCCTCTCCTATAAATTTTATTATTACAATCATTTCTGAATTATAAATTTATCGATCCCCGAATCGACGAATCTAGGCCTATTTTTTATTTTTTTTTTTTGCAGTTAATTTTTACCGCCAAATCTTCGTCCTATATATACTGAGCATTAAGCTAATTAATAGCCTTGTTATGTTGGCTAATATACACTGCTCTTATCGTAATTGTTAATAAGGAGATCTAAGGTCAAATTATTTTAATTCAGATAATTTGAGATGAATCAGCTCATCTCCTATTCGCTTTCTTGACCCTTAAATTTAGCGTTATTAATTGTTTTTATGCTTTTAAAGTTGCGCCAGTTTCTACTAATTGATCAAAGTAGAACTGGAGACTAAAAATTTGTCGTCTCCACTCGATAAATTGAGAAAGAATCGTGTGCCAACTGTTGATAATTAACGTTTTTCTTTATCTGGCTCTTTCTGCTTATCTTCTATCAGTTGAAAATCTATAATGTATACTCTACAGAAGGTAAAATATAGGATGGCTACTAAAGAATTGGGACAATAAACAATTCATGAGATATTATTCAGGATAAACAGATACCAATAAAAAGCCTTTAAAAATCCTGCACGAATAGATGATACAACAGATACAGGATATAATTATCGTTATTTTTACACTTACGAATCATTTTTTACTATAAATTTAGAGGAGGAAAGAACGAAAAAAGTAAAACATCAGTAAGGTATATAGAAGAGCTGTGGTTAAGGCAGTGCGACCTTGAATTTTCTTCGCATCTTCGTCGATTTTTTTTCTTCTTTCTATCTCTCTCTGCACCATAATTTACTCCGTCGAAAGCAGTATGCGCCCAACCCAGGGCAAGGCCCACAATTGCAACCATTGGTCAAATGATGGCAATGGGTGGCTATTATGATTAGCAATTCCAATGTTATCCGGTAAGGTATGTTTCTCCCAGGTAGCACACCTGTCTAATTGTTCACCTCCATGTTGTATGTAGCCAGCGATATAACACACACACACACACAGTAACTTTTGCCGTGTACTGTATTCATCTGATTGAGTAAATTAGCCCTCTGACTTATTTCTAATACAATATGCCGTTTAATCTTTTGTTATCGTCGGATAAATTTTAAACAGACCTCACCCTTATCAAAATTAAGTAGGCCTTACTCATTTAGATAGAATCGGCCTATCCTCTAGGCATTTTTAGATATTGTATTACCGTAATTAACTTTAGAAGAAATATAAAATTGTTGTTATCAAGATATACGTCTGTTTCTTTAAAGAAGATAACATAATTATTTCTGACTTAAAATTTTTGCAAGCGGGCGTGTGACTAGACTCCTTAAACGTGGACCCTTGTAAGAATTTTTACACAGGAGAGTGAAGCATGCAAACTCTGATCACTATTCACTTACAGGTATTTTTTTTCTTTAAAGCTTAATATTTAATGAAAATAAACTTTATTTTTTTAGAATAATATTTTTGAAACTATTGTGTGGAAGAAAAGAAAAACTTTGACCCGACTGGAAGAAAACTTCTTCGTTCAATAGCAACTATTTACTTGTAGTAAAGGAATGTAGCCAGCCGATGTGACAGATGACGATGTCGAAGGAAATACTACTCACTATTGACTGCGGTTAACCTCCCCTCAATCGCATTCTTTTCCATTTCCCTCATCTTTGACGAGTGCAACTTGTAACTGCTCCAGTTCCAGTTTGCCTTATCCTCTTCTAGATTGCTAAATTGCCTGTTCGTGTTTCTTCTTGTTCTCGTAAAATAAAACTATATCATCTTACTAGATATTCTTTTTTTTTTCCTTTTCGATATCGCATTAAATATTAAATTCCTTGTAAAGTTTATAATCTTTTCAGATACCATCTCGGTTTAGTACCAGCTGTTTATGTGAACAGGAAAGAGTGAGTAAAATCTCCCTATACAGAAACCATGTATACATGTATATATTTCTACGTTTTATATGGTTTCTATATTTAAATAATTAAAAAATAATAATATTCTAACATGTAAAAAAGTCTGCATCGTATAATATGCATTAAAATAGTTATAAATATTCAGTTACTACTCCGGATCTTTTGCAATGGTCGAAACGAAAACAAAAATAGCATAATTAAAACATTAATTCCGAACAGAGAAAAATATCGGACATTATTCAAAGGCATTCAGCTACGGAATGCGCTTAGAAGTATATCATGCAATAATGCAATCAAACCAGACTGTCATTCATTCCATGTCAACTTATAGTATCCTGGAATCAGACATAGGAGTGGCTCTAATCATTCTATTTCTGCACGAAATAGGATAAGTCTGAAGTGTCAGACTGCACTGGCCACAATCAATACGATTGGAAACTTTTTTTTTTATTTTAGTTTTGTTATGACATCATCTTTTCTAGGGGTATACCTCTCTCTCTCGTCTGTGTCTTTCTCTTCGTTATACGTGGAGTGGGGAGATTTGATGGATGACGCCAGCCAAGTACAGAACGTGTCAATAATGATTACCGAAAACAGTATGGGGGACTGACTATGTGTAAATATACACTACGTCTCCAATCCTTACTTATCTCTACCTACCATCCGGGTACTTCTCTTTTCCTCTTTGTCCTTTCCAGTAATTATAATTATATATTTTTTTTTTTTGACAGCTTTTTAATGCCATTGTAAGTTCGTACGGGTTATAAATTTATTTAATAACTTTTAATCTTATAAGTTTTATAACGTTTTACTTGCGTAAGAAGATGAAGATCTACACACACGATATTTTCGATGCAGGTTGAGTATTTAACCTTTAAACCAAACCGCAAATTGCTACACAAGGTGATCAAATCTATAGTAGCAACTCCAAAGCAGCAATTCTCCTAATAATAATAATAATTTCATTCAATAGAAATCCTATAATTAATTGAAGAAAAACGCAAAAATAATTTTTATCTTCGCTATTTTATAAGAGAAGATACACGAGAATGGACTACATATATGGAGAAAATATTTTAAATATTCATAAATTGCTAAATAATTGGAAGGAATATTAAACAGATCGATGTATAATTAGTCATTATTAGCTACTTATATCGAGGGAAAATTTCAAGATAAAGTGCAATTTAACGTCTTAAAACAATATACATAGTTTAAATATGTTAAAGGCCTATTGAATCTTGTTTGAGCTATTGAATACTTCAATAGGCCTTTCGGTTACATTAGCATATTGAAATAGTTTCCAAAAATACTATTTAAAACATAAAATGAATGATTCATCGATGGTAATTTTATTCATATTTTATTGAGGAAACACGGCAAAGAAGACAATATATATATATAAAATTTTAACAAAATATCAAAATTTTCGGCATTGCCATCATCTATGGTTACATTGTTGTTATTTTGTTTATGAATCATTTTAATATTTTTGCATTTTAAAATATGCTTTGGAAAACCTATTTAGAATTGCAAAAATGAATAATATCGTAAACAACAAAATTTTATCTTTTGTAAATATGTTTGCAACTTTTATAGATTATTAAAAATATAAAAATTTATACATTTATAAAAGTTTTAATTGTTTAATTTATGAATTGTTTATACTGGATGTTGTTATTGTGCAACGAGAGTTACCTAACTTCAAATTTATGCACGCTAAGAGTAAACTAATAAAGTTTGAGCGATATATATTTTTAATAAAGGTAAATATAACTTCGATATTATTTTATAGTTATTGTTACGTAACAGTTAAAATTTTTATTTTTTAGATTAGAAAATAAAAGTTTTACTGTCCAGTAATTGTTCTGTTTTTGTGTTTGAAGCTCATTATTATTATATATATATATATATAATGTAAATATATATATATACAAGGCTTGTTTTTCTGTACGAAAATATATGAAAGCTATATATATATATACAAAGTTAGATTCACTGTACGAAAAGCTGAGAAAGCTACATAATAATATATATATAAAGTTAGTTTCACTGTACGAAAACCTGAGAAAGCTACATATCTATATACAAAGCTAGTTTCACTGTACAAAAACCTGAGAAAGCTACATATCTATATACAAAGCTAGTTTCACTGTACGAAAACCTGAGAAAGCTACATATATATATATATATACAAAGCTAGTTTCACTGTACAAAAACCTGAGAAAGCTACATATATATACAAAAGCTAGTTTCACTGTACGAAAACCTGAGAAAGCTACATCATATAGGCTAAATACAAGCTAGTTTCACTGTACGAAAAATGGCTACTTTTCGTATAGAAAGCTAGATTTTCTGTACGAAAAGTAGCTATTTCGTACAGAAAGAGACAATTCTGAATAGAAACAGTCTCTTTCTGTAAAGCTGTGAACTTGTGTTCAGCTTCACGGTTTTCGTACAGATAGTTCTGTACGAAAGCTAGTTTTTCTGTACGAAAAGTACAGAAAAACTAGCTTTGTATACATATATAATGATTGGCTTTCTTACGACATAAAATAATTACTCAATTTTAACATGTTGGGGAGATTAATTTAACAGAACCCATATTTAAAACGAACACATTACTATATTATTAAATAGGCCAATTTTGATATTTAATTAAGAATCATAATTAAACTAGTGACATCACTGAGCATAATGTACTATAATAGTAATATTTTTATTCATAAAATTTGAGATGACATAGTTTCCTAACGCTAAACGAAGCTTATTTATACACGCCTAGCTTATATACAGTTAATACTGTTTGTGATATTGGTGCAAGAGATGATGTTAGTCATTTTTTTTTCGTCTCGAGTTGGAAGAAGAAAATTGGAAACTTTTAGAACTGAAAACATTGATCCTTTCTTTAGCTTATTTCAATTTAAATAGTTTGGAACTGACATGTCGAACTAATAAAACGAATATTTTTTTATGTGCAGGGGATTTTCCCTACTTGGCTATAATCTTCACGTAAATCTCGTTGTGCAATCTTGTTTAATAGTATCTTTTTTACGACTTGTAAGGGTGGCGAATACTCCTGTGATAAAATACAACAATGTGCCATTTCTAAGCTATAAGCTATATTGCAACAAAATGACGAGAATCGAAATGCTGTGGGAGAACATTAATTTTCCGTTAACAGTTGAATAAGTGTTAACAGCCAAACTGATACCGTAAAGTTAAGGGGAGGAAAAGAAAAAAAAAGAGCTTTTAAATATTATAAGTGCACTATAATCTTAGTATAATCTACGGTAATAATGGCTTAAAGTCGCGAAAATTAGTTAAAAGATCCTAGAAAGTGTTAGGATGTCTTCAACATACTGCAAACCAGAAAATTAAATTGCATCTACGTAGGAAAAACAGAAATTCTGTACAATTTAATAAAATTATAGCGAAATATGTATTTAATTCAATAACTGGTAAGATATGGGATAGGTGATGTGCAGACAGGTGCGAGCAAGAGTGCGAAAAAGTGTGCGGACTGATTCGTTGAACTAGGTGTATTAACCCCATACCACGGTGTAGCACATGGAGTGTGTGATGTTCTAAAGAGAAAGATGCATAATTAACGACCAAAAGGACCAGACCTCATTAAGTACGGCAGTGAAGGAGTTACTGTATATATAGCCCTCCATCTTCTGCAGAAAACTTTAGAATATTCGCCAATTGCAGGTAAGAAATGATAATTTATACCTTCATTTAAAAAGTAATCATTTATTTTTTTAACTGTATTAGTTTTATATTTATTCATAATATTTTTACTACGATATAAGTGGATCTTGGCCACAGTAAAAGCGAAAAGATGTATAACTGAGAGCATTTTTGATCGAATAAATTGCAAATTATTGCAGATATGACACATGAAATCCGATCGTACCACCACGAAATAGGAGAATCAGCAGGCTGCCTATTAATTTATGATCAACAATATGTTAAATTGACGCTCGATGATGAATATATATATCGTAATATTAATTAATCTATAACTTATAAACCTATCATTAATAATTGGCAAAGGGATTTGCCAATTATTAATGATAAAAATCCCTATTCTAAGGGAAAAAATAGAATAGGATTAAAGAGTATGGATCATGGAGCATATCCCTATGTTTACTTTCACACTTTGGACACGTTAAAACACCAAATTAAAGTCATTTTTATGCAGGCCTAGTAGGTGGATAAAGCAAAAATGATAAGAAAATTAATTTATAAAATATTGTTTTCTATAAATGAGCCTTTATAATATAACTCGTACTACATACGAGTGCTTTATATAGAAAATTCGTTTATTTGCTATGGAACATTCTCTGAAGAAAAGCCTGAACGAATTTTTCTCTACAGTAATTTTTTACTTAAATAATATTTATTAACCTCACTAGAATCCAAATTAAATTAAAAATAATAATAATTTTTACAAAATTTTCCACTTTAGTAAAAAAAAAATCTGACCAGTAAGTCGTAACGCCATTTTTGAAACCAGCGAAAAAAAAAAAATTAATACTTACGCCATTTTGGTCTTCCAATTTAATGTTGCAGTTGCCATCTAACAATTTATAAATAAGCAGACTATTTACCCATTAAAAGTCTTTTTTTTTTTGTTATTTTTAAGATCGTGTAGAGAACTTTAATTCTACCGATCTTTATTAATTGGAAACCGCTCTTAATTTAAAATATAGTTACGACATATAAATCTTATATAAAAATGATTATAATTTTGTATTCATTCGATTCAAATTACCCACTTGTTCGGATGAATAATAAATTTTTAAAAATAGAATTTTTATCTATTTTGTTGTCTAGGTTAGGCAAACAAGTTAAGACCCTATGTTTATGTAATGATGACGCGATTGGAATATTTAGATCTTCAACGAGTTTTTTTTTTTTTTTTTTTAGCATGAATAATTCACCTTTACTATCTATTAGACTATACCCGAAAATTTATAACCTAAATATTATATTTTCAACAGCAAACAAAAAAAGATAAACATGTTTTCTGCTAAAATACAAAGTATTTACTTATTTTCGAATGTTTGTACCAATTGTAACCATTATAACTAAACCGGACAAATTTTTTCCCAGAAAAATATAAAAATATAAGTTTTTATTAAATATAGAGTTTTATTAAAATAAATGCCAAAAGAATAAAAAAAAACTAGGATCGAATTTTGCAGACGAAACAATGTTTTGCAGCGATAATTTTAGTTCAGCGCCGAATCTTCATATCAAAAATGTTGTACTTCATCAACAGGTGTCACCACTTTTAATATATTCGAACGAAACGGAAAAAAAAAAAAAAAGTAAAGTTTTTAAAGTTTTAAACTTTTAAAACAAGAAAAAGCGAAGTTCTAAACAAATTTTAAAAGATTCGACTTCAACCAACGATCGGGTAGATTTTTTTTTATAAGAAGAAATCTAATATATATACTAGGCCTTAAAAAATTCTTTAAGAAATTTTTCTGCTCATAATTTAACCGATTATTAATTAAGTTAAAAAGGAAAGAATTCGGAAAATATAAATCGATTTTGCAAACTAAATATATTTTTAATAGTTTTAATAGAATGGAATAAATGCGAGAGAGGATAATGTTAGCCGTCAATTGAAATACACCAATGTTCAGAATCAGTAGATTAATGTACTAACTTAATTAATTACATTATTAATCACATAGACTAATGGTGCGCCTTAATTGAAATCAGTTCAATCGTCGCCCCGTCTTTACCCACTGGTCACTCTAGGACCGACATTAGCCCTCTATTAACGTTGTTTGTTGTTGGATGTCTTAACGAGCGCGCAAATGGCGGCATTTAAAAACAAGAAGGTGGAAAATATCCGTCGACAACTGTTGATCTCTTTTAAGTCCGTAAAAAGTTAATAAAATTATCGATAAACGAAATAATTAATTTGTGTTCTTTTTTTACGTTTAATGTTTTGTTAATTGTCGCCTAGATCCCGTCATTAGAGAGGATTTAGCGTTAAAGAAAATTAAAAGGATCGGAAGAGAGAGAGAGAGAGAGAGAAATTTTTTCCCTCCTATTATTTCGTTTTCTTTAATTAGTATCGCGACGATTTGGATATATTTCCGAGTTAAAGAAGAAGCGAGGTATCGGTAGCGAAAAGGTGAGTCGGGCAGAAAGAATAAAAAAAGTTGGATATAAATGATTTTTAACTGTTAAGTTGGGTCGGAGTGGAGAAAATAGGAAGAAGCGGTGGGAGATAAACATATAGGAAAAATGTCTTACCGTCTTTGGTCGCGAGGGGGCAGCACCAGAGGGGCAGATCCAGATTGCCACCGGTGAAAGTAGTTCCGGAGATGGCACCGACGATCTGCGGTTAAAAAATCCACGCGCGCATTGTGCGGAACGAAAAGCAGTGATGCAAGCGGCCTGCCATTGGCTGAGAGGTGCGGGGAGAGAGACAGCCCGATTCTAGCTACCCCCGTCTCTTTCCCCAGCCGGGTTCTGTAACAGGCAGGACGGGGGATCGTAGCCACACAAAGAGGAGTCGGCATAATCGACAGCGTGGTGAGGGGACTGCAGACAGGCTTGGGCGGCCGTCCACTCTGCTCGCTAAGATATACACGGCGGAACTCGTCCGGTCGAACACAGCTTTAAGTTCTGGCAGTGGCCATGGATGGGAGTAGTGGGGAGGGTACTATCTCACCATCGGGCGATTTGTCATCTCCTCAGTCGCTGCAGACATCGCCGAACCCGGACAGCAGCGGGTTGCCCGGTGACTCTGGCCAAATCCTGGCCGGTGGCAGTCCCAAGCCTGTTACTTCTATGGCAGGCTTACCGGGAACGGGCAGTCAGGTAATCGGGGGAAATCGGTCCTCACCTGTTGGATCTCCGGGATCTGCCATGCCGCCAGTGTCGGTGGCCAAGTCGTACGCGGCCAGCATCGTTTCTGCGGGTGCTCTGAGCGGTTGCGGTCCCAAACATCCGTTGGAACCACTCCCCTTGGGTCTGACGGCTCCTCGACCGGGTGCACCGACTCAAGTCAACAGCTATGGACTTCACAGCGGCCGAATTCACACCGCCTCTCCGCCGGGACTTACTACCGACGCCACGGCTAACGACTGTCGTCTCATTGACTACAGAGGAGCAAAAGTTGCCGCTTTTTTAGTCAATGGTGAATATCTGCTGTGTCTACCACAAGCCTTCGAACTTTTCCTCAAACATCTCGTGGGCGGACTGCACACAGTTTACACTAAACTTAAGAGACTTGACATTACACCCATCGTCTGTAATGTGGAGCAAGTAAGAATTCTGAGGGGTCTAGGTGCCATACAACCGGGTGTCAACCGCTGCAAACTATTGAGTTGCAAGGACTTCGATTCTCTCTACAAAGACTGCACAACTGCCAGGTAAGTTGCCTCGATTTTTATTCAATTTTACGCGTTGTTAATTTTTAACGTCGACGGTCCGCGTCTAAACCCCGCTTAACACAAAACTATACCGACCGACACACCATCGGTGCAGTTGATGGGGAACAATGTTTGGGTTTGTTTTACTCGAACACGTTGTCTCGTTGTCAACACTCGGCTAAAGCACCCTCCGACCGGTTGTGAGCTCTTGATCGATGTCCCACATGAAGTTGCCTTCTGCCATCGGTAACTTTCTACAACCTACAAGTTAACCATTTTCTCGGCTCCACATCCCACATAAACACTCAACCAAATTCGGAACCACACTAACTAAATCTCTGACTTTGGATTAGCATCGTCATCGTAACTATTTCTTATACGGTTTGGCTTCGAGAACAGCGTAAAACTAATCGTAACAATTAAGCGTAACGATATACTCTCGAAGTACCCGCTTTAATTATTATAAAATTCTGTGACTTTCTCATAGACAAAGTTTCCTCAGCTAACAAGTTCGGTTCTAGAAAGTATTGTATCAATTTTAAACTGTAGATGGCGCCCTATGCTGTCTGTTCCTTTAACTCCTTTAGTTGACATTCTATATATAACCATATACATAACACTTCCTCACTAATAATAGCTTCAGTAAGCATACGACTCTATTCGCGTCACTTACCAACTTGTCTCTTCTAATAAATTAATTGTATATATGAGCCTAAATATACAGTATACAAATATATATACGTGTGCATGGGAAAAGCGAGTTTTAAGTTAATTAGCCCTTAGATAGCTTAATGCATAAATATAAAGCCTAGGCCAATGTTTGGTAGGATTAAAATGTTTACAATATATCATATATGTTTGCAAGCAGATGTTTTAATGAAAAGAAAAGCCTAAAATTTGTTATTACGCTTTATATCGGTGTACGGATGGATAAATCACTTAATTAGAACGTTAAGAAGGTTTTATAAGTTAGACAAAATAAGTTTAGTCGTGTTTAAAGGCCGGAGTGCCGCTCTGGTAACTGCGAGACAAGGATAATTTCAATTAAAAGAGAGGAATTCCCAAGATTTCATTAAACTAATACGAATGTTATCTAAATAAGCGGAGTGGCTTTATATTTCCAAAGTGGAGGAAATAAAATTATCCCGCAGGAGTCCTTATTAGAAATCCAATCAATCCTCTCCACTCTCGATCGACTTTCCCGAGTACAAAATTCGCGTAAATTTGGGGAAAAAGCATCAATCAGCGGTTTAGAGGAGAAGAAAACAAGAGAATCAATGGAGAAGAGAGCGTTTAAGGGTACTTCGACAAATCTCATCGTTTGGTCACGCGATAGAAAGCATCTGTCGTCACAGTTTAAGTGACGTGTGTGCCTCTCTAATTTCTTTTCCCCTTCCTTAATCTTAATCCGTTTCGTACCATTATAACCAAACGAAAACACCACTCGTTTCGTAATCGATACATTTTATTTTGTTTTACTGTTAAGTCAGAAGAATATAAATACCTAAACAGTTCAACCGTTTGCGGAATTCGCTTTAATTACTCTTTCGAGTCGAACGATTGTTTGCTGGAATAGAAAATCTTCCGACTGCTTAAAAGATTTTTCAAGCAGAAGCTCACGTTTCTAAACGCTATTTTGCCGGCTACAGATTCGTGACGAGGATCGCTAACCACGATGATATTAAACACGTCAACGTGAGAGCGTGATGAGTGACTGTCCGGCACTTGTGGACAACGGCGAGACCGCTTTCATCTCCGCAATCAATGGGGTGAGAAACTATACGATACACATCTTCTACCCGCATAAAACTTGTGCCCTTAATTGTTTTCTCTGCCAAATACTATCGCTTGGATTAAAAAATACTTCGTACGGATTTAATTTCGACGAAAAAATTAACTATACAGAATCAAAATACGTAGCTTCCAAAAGTGGGTTGCTTTATTTTTTCTTCGAAGCTAGGGCATTCCATTAGAAACACAATATTTTATCTGGGTGCGTCATCTGCAAAAACCAACCCGTCTAAACGTGTAATTATGGTCATTATGTATACTGTAATTTCTGTCCGTGGATAGTGTCTGCGATGGACGGTTGCAGGACCAATTATTAGACGTCGGCCTCTGCCGATACACTTCATTGGCCTTTTACCTAAAGGCTTACACCTTTGCCTTAGTTTTCTCTTGTTTTAATGCCTACTTTTTTTAATATATAAAAGAATCCATACACTTCACTAGTTTCTTTCTTCCTTTTATAGTTTTAAAATTATTTGTTTTTAAGTAGGCGTCAACAGTCGAGTTTTTTCTTTTCTTCCAGTAAAGAATCGCTTTCCATTCTAAATCCCGAATCTAATTAAATTCATCCATAATTTGCTCGAAAAGCTTTCGAATGATATCAAAAGAGAATAGTAAAAAGTAATTTTTTAACTTATTTAAAAGATCCGAAACTTCGTAAACGGAAAGAGAATAATGCATAATAGTATTATTAATGATAGATTACACAGCTCAATATTTACAGATTTATTTGTGGAGATTTATTATTTATAAACCGAAACATCGACAAATCGCACATAGGCTACTTTAAGTTCGTTTCTATCATCGGTTTTGGCTAATAACTTGCTATTAGCTTAGTCTCTTCAGTAGTAATATATATATATATATTTATACATCGATGGTTTCTATCATTTAATAACTAAAACTTGCAGATACATTTAAAAAATATAAATTTTAATCGCGATTTAATTGTATTTAAATTTTTATATTTATGCTTGTTTAATTTTAAAGGACCAAAACCATGTATCCCATTATTAAAAAAAAAAAAAAAAAAAAAAAATTAACATATTATATGTATATGCTTACAAAGTTGAAAAGTTAAAAAAAAAAAAAAAAAAAAAGAAACTTAACTTATAGGATTTACGAGATGGCGCTAAAATTAGTTTAAAATTTCCGTTAAACATTATTAAAAAAGCGTCTGAACGTGTCAAAAGATAAAATTTAGGCAAGTATTAGGTTTATTTAGAGTACAAGGTTTATTAAAATACTTCGTTAGTACATTACAGTTATCCAGCTATAGGCCTAACATTAATAACGACGCCTAGCGTGATATTTAAAACTGTAAATATTTTATAACAAATAAGATAAATTTATTTAAAAAAATAATAATAATAGGGATTTAGTTTATTCTTCGATAATGGAATTATTATTTTCTTTAGTTTACTAAGAATAACTTAAGATTTAGATTTATAGTCGAACGTTCTTATTATCGTCCATATTAAGCCGGAGAACGTACAGGTTCATTGTTTGTCCTCTATAAATTCGAGCCGGTGATGCTATACAGTATAAGGCTATTGTAAGTATTAGACCCGCTCAATTTATAAAGCTTTGTATGCCTTCGGATTTAACTTAATAGGCCTACGGGATCTAAACGAAAATATATTTTTAAACTCTAGTTCCAAATGCGAAAAAAGAAAACATAAAAATGTAGGCCTAACATGTCTATATAACTTAATATAAAATGGTTAGTTATTCTTAAACGTTTATACGTGTGGATAAAAGTATTTAATGTGCTGAAATTTATAGGCCTGCGATTTTTTTTATAAGACTAAAATTTAGGCCTATATGAGAATTAAACATTATTATTATTATTGTGTTTGTGATAGTCGGAATTACGACGTTTTAATAGAGATGCGGTTGTATTGTTTTTGACAAGTCTAAGGAAAAATCAAATTTAGTTTCACATTGTGTAAAGTTAATGACATGTTGTATACCACACAAAACAGGAATGCTTTCCAAAAGATTTATCACTATTCTGTGAGCATCCGAAAAACCTTTTTTTTGTGGGTCTCATTGTATACGTCTTCATCGGATTTAATGCCTTTTTGTATCGGGTGTAAGCTTTGCCTTCTGGTAATTCTTCTTCCTGCTTTTAATTGGTTTAAATTAGGCCTCTTATCTACTTATTAGTAAAACCGAAAAATATCTGATTGAGCCTTTTAAACACCGAGAGAAACGGAATCACAAATTTTTATAATGGAAAATTGTTCCATTCGAGTTATTTTTTTCGACTTAAAACAGTTAGGAGGACAGATTAACGACAGGATAGAATAATTTGACGCTTGAAACGTGTGATAGGGAGCTATGTAGTCTTACAGAGTTTCTAATTTATTCTAGAGTACCTCGATTATCGACAGACAGGACGACTGTAATTTGAAAGTTTATATAAGTTTGAAAATATTAGAGAAAATCTGATGAACTACATCACGTGTAGTCAGTGGGTGGTATAGAGTAAGGTCAGAGTAAAGTGATTTCTTTGTTCCCTCCTGAAAGATGAATAATCATTCATGAGTACAACAAACATGGAGAAACTGCACTACCCCTCTTCCATTCTTCTTCCCTTTCTGAACACATCGTCGGAATACTAGGGGACTAAGGTTAATAGCCTCGTGCCTACAATATCCCCCTTAGTGTGTGTATGTGTGCGCTCTCTCTCTCTCTCTCTCTCTTTCTCTCTCTCTTTTAATAACCATTCTTTTGTCTCAAGATGGTTTTCATGTCTGGGAAAGATGTGCGAAATTCATCGTGGCGAAAAAGAATTCTTTTGTCAAATAATTAGGAATGAGAGAAAGTAGCGTGGTTTTCTGTTAAATTTACCGAGTCGAAAAAGAGTTGAGTGTAATTTATACCATTAAAATTGTGGAAAAAAAAATCGCGCAAGATCTTTTTAGTGATGGAAGAGAACAAGCGATGGTCATTGTAAATTCTTTATTCCATTCAAAACTACTTTTCTGAACTGTTGGAATTTTGTTGTTAAGATCGAACTTTTCTATTGTGTTTAGCAATTTTTTTTTTTAAATTAAACTGGTACTTTATCCAACACAAACGTTCATTAATTAGTATTTTCGACATATCAAACCCAGGCCGAATTAAAACAAATAAGAAAATACTCCAAAAAAAAGGAAAAAATTTTCGATTCTTTTAAGTATAATTAAGTATATAAGGTATTAAAAATAGGGTAGACGACTCTGCTTTCAATCCTTTTATGGTTGTAAAAGAAGACAAGACACATTATGCTGTATTTCAGTAGAATTTATCACCATGAATTGTCACGCCTGTGTTAAAACGTGTCAGCTTATTCACTAGGAGAAATTTTTAATGACCTGTGAAATCGAATGCAGTGTAAGCGTGAAGTTGGAAGTTGTGCTATAGTATATCTCATTAGCAAGCTAAGTATGATCAAATGTACTGTAAGTCGCTGCATATTACTACTGTATATTGGAAGGAATGCAAACCTCACCCTACCACCGTACATAAAACTCGAGTCCAAATTCGCGATTTTCGTCCAGTAACAAGATCCCAATCACATCATAACCAATAGGCCTTTCTTAACTTCTGTTTATGTGTCTTCGGTTTATAGTTTACTTATTTTATTTAAACATTTAATCTTAATTTATTAATTTATTTGCGAAGAATAATTTGTCGTGGTAATTTTATTCCGATTTTTACGAGATGAGATACAGAATAAATCGATTTTATATAATCGTTCTAAATAGCAGCATAATCGAATCATAAAAATATCAGGGGGCCTTCAGGGGTTCGAACTATTAAACGAATTTTTTGGAATATTTATAAGGTTAATTGTAAGGTTGTAGGCCTACGTTTAGTCAGGCGATTTTTTGACGTGTGGGTTTCGAGATTAAAACCGATTTTGGCTCCTTCCTGTTTTGTTCCATTAAAATTATCATCTGGATACAATTATAAGGTGTCACCTTCTTTAAAATTTTTCGGCATTTAATAGACATCTTTGGCCCGGTCGATACAAGTCAAATAGCTATTGGAAAGAGCAAAGACCGGGAGGACTACCTGGCGTGGCCTCTGTTGAGTCGTGGCCAGGTCTCATCTTCTTTGAGTTGGGTCTCCACACACACACGTGAGTCGATTATTAATAATCCCCACCAATCATAAAGAATGCCATCTTTATATTCGTATAAATAACTTTAATAGCGAGTTAAGTTGGAGAAATTAATCTCTTTGCTAAAAAAAGAGACTCGGAAGAGTGTTTATTAAGTCGGCCTGAATGAACAAAAAGTTAGTGAGAGAGAGTGTCGGTCCATTGCACGTGCCACTTTGGATCCCGCAATGTATGATGGGACGATATGACGTCAGTTAACTGTCCCGTCGGGATATGATGCTATAATAGTTTAGCTGGAACAGTGTTTGCCCATACAATAGCAGACATGGGGTTGGCAAGCGATCGACTGCGCTCCAGTCGGAGGCGGTCACTAAGCATGGCACATTGTAACGAGGTTTATAGACTTACCTGTTTTTGTCTGTCAACACGTTGTATGGATGCTAAAATGCACTTTAAACAGAAAAGAATAGTAGTTATCTCGGTAGCATTTTACCCGCAAAAGACAAGTTAGACATTCTTTTCGATTTAGAGACCATTCCATGTCGAATTTTTTGGGTATTGTCATCTTCACCAACTTGTAAATGAATGATCTTGTTTTATATAATTTATGTTTTATTGTAACAATAACATTCAGTTAATTATTTTTATTTATTTTACATTTTTCAGTTAAAAATCGGGATGCTGCTGCTGCTATACATCGAGGTGATTATGTTCTTGCAAGTGATGATTTTTAATGATCGAAATTCGAGAATCTCGTTGGCTGATGTTTTTTCATGCCTTTAAACTAACATTTAGGTTTATAGGCCCTATTTAAGATACATTTTGGAACAATATTTATACACATTCTATCCGCACCGCACATAAATCTAAACTTTATCAGAGAAAAGGGGATAGGTTTCTTTTTTTTTATCGAAGGAAACCGTACAACCTTATCAAGTAGCCTATTTAATTGTGTGAGGGCATTTTGAGCAATTCGTTGACAGCAGAAGATAGCTAATTCCTTAATTTTTTTTTCTTCAGTCGGGAAAAAATTTACGACTCATCGAATTATAGACTTCGTTTAGATTTAAACAACCGTAAGAGCCGTGGCATCACAGTATACCCATAACTGGAGGCACGAAAAGTGGAAGGTTGGCATGTGTGTTGAGTTTACACGAAGTTTTGTAAGTACTAAAGCGACACAAATCACTGTCCCTGTTGGCCGAAGACGTAATGAGGATTTCTACATGCGAATCATCACGTCGGTTCATACCATCACGATTTTAGTCGAAGATAAAGTTGTGTGGCCCCCTCCACGAACTGTATTTTCACTGTCGATTCATAAATCTACTGCTTGATTCAATTATTTCTTCGCAGTAATCGATGTCACGAAAAACCAACAAATGCTTTTTTTTAGTCGTTGTGTGAGGTCCAAACTCCTATAGATCCCAATGTCTCGATTATCATAAGTCATAGCATTAATATATAATTTATTTCTTCCAGAATGGATTTGTATCGGGGGGAAAAAATTGCGATTTTTCTAATCTTCCTTTCTAATCTCTCTTTTCCATCTGCACAACAGATGATAAAAAAGATTGCGCTAGGTCATCTATATTATAATTCTTATAATGAATTATAGCCATATATATTATTAACTACCTTATCTGCGGGTTATAAATTATAACTTAAATATTAATTGTATTCATATATTTTTAGAAACCTTAATATGTTTCGCTAGATTTGTACTGTAGGCTCGTATACTGTACATAATAATAATTATTATTACTACATTTAAATTGTGGATCGTTGCATAATTTACTTTGCATTCCACGGAATTTTGTATTTAAATGGTTTTAAATCCATGATTTTGCGAACTTTCTTCGACAGAAAAAAACTTGGTTGGCTATAGAAGTGTTTAAAATCCGTTCCGTTCTAATTTTTAATTAAAAAAAAATTATTCATTAAATACGCGATTAAAGTTTTAATTGCTTTAAAGTTTTATTTTTTAACAGCGAAGTAATTTAAAATGGAAAAAATAATTAAAAATTCGGGATTTCCGCTTTGGAGACCGTTCCGTTTTTCCGTTAGCGTAATTTTTAGAAGAGTTAGATTTTTTTAACAATTAAAAATAAACGAAATTTAATATCTAATCTATTGCAGTACAATAACTAATTTCATTATTAATCTCCTAATTTGCTTTAAAAACTATGCGCGATGCAAATCTGCCCACTGTTTACACTCGAAACTGCTTTAGAAACCTTACTCTTGAAAGTTTCGGCAAACAATCGGGTTTTCGTGTTTTTTTTCTGTTCAGTGGTATATACATATATATAAAGATTTACTTTTTTAAAAAGAAAATTCTGCATTTATTTTGAACATCGAAAAACAACAGCTGAGCGCTTATAAAGGCCTGGAAGGATTGATTACTCTCGCCTACACATTATCAGCAATGAAGAAGCAGAGTTGACACAATACTGTCACTGTATGCAGAAAGAGTACATTGCCGTTTGACAATAGACCACAGGAAATGTGGGGACAGAGACACTAGTGGAAGCATTAAACAGCCTGCAGCTAGAACCCCAGCTAAGAAAGTAGAGACTGTAAATAGAAAGAAACGATTAAAGTATTTTTACCCTCCCAACCGGCGCTTCGACCCCCTCTACTCAGCAACAGGCTGCGATACAAACTGTCTTTTCGTCCTTTTCTCATCGATCTTTATATCTGTTAGAATAAGCAACAGCTAGATGGAATTTAACAGTCTTAATGATTTCAACAAAGCCATATGTTGTCGTGGGAACCTTCTCTTCTATTGGCAATTCCTCTCCGGCTATAGGTTGCTATAGATAAAGTAACTTGTCTCAATTTCCCAAACATTAATTTCCTTATATTGCTCTAGGAATTACTCCGGCTCCATCTCACTATATTAGGCTCTCTCAATTATCCAAACTATGGTCTATTATATTTTGGTATTTATATAGGCGCATTTCGTCCTTTTCTACTGTTAAGTCTCCTTGCCAAGTTGCAAGGCCTAGGGAATTTTCGATTATCCGTCCTTTTCTAACGATTTAATAAAGAGAAATAGAAGAATAATAAATTCACTCTCTCGGCGATATTACACTGTTTATACCTATTACTACTCATTGCAGGCACTCAACAAAAAAATAGGAAAAAAAATCTGCAGCAGTACAATCGAAGTAACACACTCCCCGCACTCAATAAACCACCAACATTCCAGATTCTCATTCCTTCCATTCTATCCGGCTTAATCCCTAACGCCATTTAAACAAGAGAAGCCAAGTAGTTGCCCGTTTGGAGCAAAATCCCACATTGCTATTGAAATCGCCCTCTTCGGAGCAGCTAAGCTGTCCTTAACGTTTCAGAACGCATCTAGTTTGTTACGTCAAGTAGCGTAAAATAGGCTTAGCAAGGTCCAGGTGACGGCACTTGCCCGGTTGGCTCTTTCCTTTCTCCATACCGACGTCATGTTTAGAGGGGGAGAGAAAAAGCGGCACATCTGACCGGTGTCAAACTAGTCCAATACAAGACGACAATAGCGAGTTCCCTGTCCATGAAGTGCTGAATATAGCGGCTTTTTTTATTCTTTACTCCCGAGAAATATTTGTTTGTCAAGTGATGTTTGCAAGGAAAAAAAAAAGCTCTTTAAAGAATAGTGGCAGATTTAATTAGGAGTTAAACGTTTCCAAAACTTTTACATTATATTTTTGCTTTTTTAAAACACGATTAAAATTTTCGCGATTACAACGTTTCTTACTAGAAAAATAGAAAAATGATTCCAATTATTGATAAGATCATAAACAGACATTGGCCTCCTCTTAGGCAATAGTAAACTTATAAAGATCTAATTTACGGTGTGACCAATGCTACTTTAATGGCAAACGTGACTTTTGTCTTATTGTCATTTGGAAATGTACTTTGAATTTTATCAACGTTTAATTTGTATGCAAACCTTCATACATTTTAGTTTTACGATTGGCACTTCGTTCATCAACAAACATCAGAACATTAAAATGGTTATCATCGCATCTATTTTTGCTTTAATGTCCAGAGAGAGAGAATTTATTGGGGTCATAGTTTAGATAAGTGCTAAGAACGCTGTTTTAAATGGCGATTTTGCTCGATGATAGCCCTTATATCTTTAAAGCGATTATTCATATAAATTAATTTCAAAAAAAAGAAATTTTTATGCTCGAAGTTAGCCCTCTCGAATCCACTCTTTGCGGTCGGTTGTTTTAATCCACTGTTGACCATGAAGCGACTCGGATAAGTCTGGTAAGCGTGAGTAGCGGGCTCGAACTGCTGCTGCTAATCAGCCCGGAGATGCCATAAACTGTAACGAGTCTAAATGGCAATCCAGATGTCGCTTTTCTTATAGATTTCCTGTTCTTTGCAAATCTCCTATGTGGGCTGACATGTTTTACTATCACACGGACGGGATGACGTGCCTCGGCACACTATCAAAAAGAGAAAAAAAAAACCTGTCCCATCTGCGGTGTTATTGTCCAATCTTCTCTTGGGTGGTGACGCTACCTCGACAGTTCACTCGGACAAGGAGACAGTGGGCACAGAACCAGGTCCTGATTGAGTGCCTATTGTGATCGGTGCCTTCGTGAAACACAACAAACAGAGAATGCTAAATTCATCTTCATCCATCTTGTACTCTGGAGTCTGTTGTCAGAGGGTTCCCCAAGCGACGCAGGCGTGATTCGTTGTCCCCTTTGCACGTTCGCGTCCGTCTGTGCTACTCAGAGAGACGAAGAGCCGCTCCCCACCCACATTTATAAACTTCAAATCCCGCCCGGTCCACTTCCCAGTAAATCCGATCGCTTCGAAACTACTTCCATAAACTGGACCACTTGTCAGTAACAACTTTTTATTTTTCTTAATTTTTCCGAAATTGGGTATTTATTTTAAACAATTTTGATCCGAGCCAAACGGCTCTGGCACGTCCGAAAGACCGGCCTCCGAGGCGGATGCTATAGAATTGACTTCAGCCATGGAAGTAAGAGGCCCTTGGGTGGCATCCTGCAACCAGCTTCGTCACGACTGGTGGAGAGAGCAGAGCGCCCCTCGCGGCCATTAGGGAAATACTCCTTAAGGTACCCAATATTTATTATGGTTTATTAAAATTATTAAGCGTCCCCATGCAGTTTTTACTGGATGGACTACATTACAGCGTCCACACCTGTATACATTTAGTTTGGATATTGCTTACAGGTGATTATAAGTTGTCTCTTGTCTCAAGGGGATCACGCCCTATGATTTTTATAGCGAAATACACTTCTCTCCTTCGGAATGCCTGGTATGTTTCTTTAAAACTAGGGATTATATTCTACTAAAAAGTTGTTGTTTAGAGATACATTTTCTAGTTTATCTGATCTTTACAAAAATACTTTTTTTATTTAAAAAAGGTAACATATTAATATCGATCTTCTTTGTTTAGTTCCATAAAAACAATATGCTACTATTAAGAAGATTATATTTATACACTTTTTTCCTCCTAGCGCTAAGATTTAGATAGTAGAAGACTAATAAGAAAGTATCTTAATTATCTTCCAAATTGATAATTGAGTTTATAGAAAAAAAAGTTTGCCAACATCAAGTTCGAGTCTTGAAATTACCTGCCAAACTCTTTATAAAGCGTTAAGGGTGAGAACGAAAAAAAAAAAAAAAAAAAGCAGCCAATCCTTCTATTTAACCCCCAAAGATCTCTTTCGTAATTAGGTAGCATCTTTATCTCTAAATTTCTTTACAAAAGTTTTTAAAGTAAACGGGCTTCGTACAATGAAAATATTGCGGTGAAAAAGGAGTTACTCAATTATAAACATATGAAAGCGAATTAAGGATACAAAAAGTATTCATAAGAGTTTAATTACTATCGATAAATACTTTTTATATACTCCAGACGGTCAGGAGAGAGAGAGAATGTTAGACTTGGTAGAGGAATTTCCGATGAACAAACGTGTGCAGATTTTTGCCTTTCTGGGAGAGATAAGAAAAACCAATCATTAACCAGAAAAACATGATATTTATTACTCTTAAAATGCATTTGCAGTACTTCTTGCTAACTTGTAAAATTGTGGAATTCGTTATTAGTTACTAAAGACTGTTTTTAGTTGAAGATTTCGTATACTTCTTCCAACTTTTTTTTTTCGTTTTTTTAATTCCAAAATTCTCGATTATTATTATTTTACGTAAACTCGTGTTGACTTTGATGAAAGTGAAAAAAAAAAAAAAGTTTTTAAGAAGTGAAAAAATGGTGAAACCCATTTGCAGATCGGGACTTCTTTTTAAAAAAAGAGAAGATTAATTCTTTTGTCATGTTTGCTTCGGTGCGAAAATTTGTTCGTCTCTGAACACGAATTCGTCGTTAATAATTTTCTTCGGAAAATGTTATTTCCGTTTTTTTTTTTTATTATTTTATTTTCTTATTGAGAGAAATGTCGGAAGAAGAGAGAGTAAAAAAAAAAATGTGAGTTAAAATGTCAACATCGGAATATTACATCAAACTTTTAGAGATTCTCTCTCTCTGTGTGTGTGTATTACTCTAAGGAAAAATTAAATGTCTTTAGTGGAATATAATGATTTAGACGGAAGTGCCGTTCTATTAAGCATATACTATACATGTCAACAAGAGTGTACAATAACCAGAACTCGAGGGATAGACTGCATGTTTAGCTTATTTATGACAGCCTGAGAAATACCACACTGACATACCAAATAAACGGAGACACCAATTTGATAGTGCCGAACACCTTCTTACTGTAAGCCAAAGCCCTGTATCTATAGCAAATCATACTGCCCTCTCTACCTAACCTTTGACCCTCTTTCCCCTCCTCTTCTAAATTCTAAAGGCCTTAAAAAGATAGGCCTTTCACGTTCCACTGCGGTTTGTCTTTAGAAAAGTCGTTAAACAAGAAATGCAATTTGTTCGACCCAGTTAACCATCGTCGTTTCTAAACTTTTATTTTATGATTTTTAATACAGATTTAAACTAAAAGAATTAAACGAATATTTTATTTTTCAGTTTCTAATATTGAATTATTTATAAACTATATATTTATCTACAAAAGAGATAAGTTATTACTAGATTTTTACCTGCTCATGTAAATGAGCGGAAATCTTGTGATTTAATACTATAATTTTTGATTTATCACTCGAAAAACTCCTCGGACTCGTACGCGGGCTCATTAAAATGGCGGACCTTATTAAGTTATAGCGCCACCTACGGATTTTATCTTTTTTACAGAAACTATAATTTTAATTTAATTTTTTTGATTCCTTAATTTTTAAATTATTAATAACGACAAAAAATTTGGCAGAAATTCGAGTGTTAGATTTTTCTAACGATACCTTATTTATAGGAATCCATCCCACTACTCACTATTATTAATATATATGATTCTTTATGTGGTCTAACATTATCTTTTCTATAGTGGGCCATAATAATCCATAAAAGGGATTGAAGTCTGAGTAATAAAAAAAAGTGTTCTTTGGTATATTTTTATGTACTTAGCATTGATTAGTGTCTTTTTAAAATGTACACTAACTTTATTTTTAATATATATTTATAAGTAGATAGAGAGAGAGCTTAAAAATCGGCACGAATAACTTAATTAAACGTTTTAAAACAATAATTCATAATTTTATATAAGGTAAGCGGACTAAAATTCTAAGAAAAATGTAGAATCTTTAAAGAGAATTTGATCTACGAAACAATTACCTTAATTTATTTTAATATCAACAGATCGATATTATTTTTAGCCGTGTTACAGTATCATTAGTTGTTGTTATGCAAGATAATGTTTGTCTAATAATTGCACCATTCTTCATTTATCAATTCGCATAAATATTTTAGTTCCTACGTTATAAAATTCACAAAATTTCATGTTTCCCGTTAACCGTAAAAAGTAGACGAAACATGTCGGACATTTTTTTTTGTTTGGTGTGTTAATAGTTTCGAGATCTGTCGATACTTCTTTTTTTTTTTTTAAATTCGCACTTCGTATCATCGTTTGGGATTATTTACAGACACACGACCGGAATTGTTAAAGGGGTGTCGACAGTTCATGGAACAACACCGCCTCTTTAGCAGTCCGGTGAGGTATAAGTCTCCACCCCCTATTGATCAAGCGGGGTGAAGGGGGTTTTGTGTGTCTTTCTGGGGAAATTGATTTCGGGGGTCGTATAAAGACACCCATGTCTCGTCAATGAACGTACGCTAGCGACCTCGAGTGGAAGCTTCTGTAACTAGAGTGGGAAATGATCTATCGATTCCAAGTCTCTTTAAACCGAATCCCGACGACCATGATGATAAATGTTTAATCCTTTTTAATTTCGAAGAAAATTCGACTGCCAAAAAGTATTATAGGAAGAGAAAGAAGTTCGTTTCAAAGCGATAATAGTCGTATACAATACCAGATTATTGTGGAGTTCGTACAGGTGTTGCAAGATGTGCAGCAAGAGCGGTAATCACAATTTTGTAAAGTCCCGACCATAACCGTGCACACTAATAAAACAGCAACACTCGGGGATTAACTAGGTCCAAGTGCTTTTCGTATACGACCGTCCTGAACGTCTTAGTGATTTACATTCACCCAACCCCTATTTCACTCGATAGAGTTGTTGCGACTTTCCCAGTTTCGATTACCGATTTAATGATAACGTTTCTGTAGGTCCCGTTCAGAAGTGACATGGGAGCGAGAGAAGAGAGATCGTTACCCTATAACTACGAAACTTTACGAACTTGAGTAGCAATTCGACAGCAGTTTAGTATAGCT
Organism: Olivierus martensii; assembly: GCA_000484575.1. Lineage (NCBI taxonomy): Eukaryota > Metazoa > Arthropoda > Arachnida > Scorpiones > Buthidae > Olivierus > Olivierus martensii. The sequence goes on from AYEL01088739.1 coordinate 93,047, forward strand.
GTAAAGCAGTGCCATCTGCAGATATGCCGTATAATGATCTAGACTGGATACCTACCTTTTACTAAAGACTCTGCTATCCACGGCAAGGATTCAGATGATTCTTTTCTCAATGATAGTCAGGTCCGTGACGAAAAAGGACCCACGTTTCTTTTCCCCGTGGGACTAATTTCTAGAGTCTCTCTCTCTCTCTCTAACTCTCTTCCTTCTCCTGTCTCCAAAAAACTAAAATGTTGCTCTTAAACCGTTGTAGTTTTTCTAGTAGGAAAATTTCTCTCTTGTAAATAATTGTCAGAAGAAAAACTCTTATCCTTATTTCCGAAAATAAAATCGTTCGAATCTTCTTCTTCCATCATTAAAATAGAAAAGTTATATCCCGAATCTTTTGGGTTATATTGCTAAATTTAGGAGAGATTTCGATAAAAAATTGCTTTCGGAAGATAGTTTTAAATTGTCGTCCATTCTTGTTTACGAAAATGTCAATTTTGTAAGGAAAAAATATCGTTTAAATAATTTTTTTTTAATTATCTATTCTTAAAAAAAAATTAGAATTTTTTGAAGTAAAATTTTAATTTTGTTTTGTTTGTACCTGAAGACAATGGAAAAAAAGTTATAAAAAGTAACTCGAAGGAAGGAAGGAAGGGAGAGAAAAAAAAATGATCAAGCGACGAAATTACTGCTTATTACACGATTATCGTGTTTTGTAAGCAACATTGGAGTAACTGATCACCATAAATATGTAAATTCGTCTATAAAACGAACACCAGGCTCATAAAAGGTTTTTATTGGTGACTTATGGGTTCATTTCCCAGAGTTTTAGGTCAAGGGGTGAACTCGACCGTTGCATATTGATAAGAGAATTATTGAGAATATTTATTGTGACAAACTTTTTCTAATATAAGACATTCGGAACGTAAACCGAAAGCTTAAGCTTATAATCTAACTACGAATGTGTAGAAGTTTAAATATTTACTAGTAATATATGGAACAAAAATGGAAGTCTCTTCTATATTTTGAATGGTATATTTTAATGATTTTTCGAGTTTATGAGATTAAACTAAGATAAGATATCGAGTCTGTTGATTATATTTGGGCAGGACGAATGGAAAGATATGGCAGAATGTATAATTTCTTTAGTTCCGTTGTCAGTTTTTTCGAAGGTAAAAAGATTAATTTACGTTACCAGTGGATAATTAGTAGCGATAAAACTAACAAGTCTACTTGGTAGGAAATCAAATCTTTCTGAGTCATATCATCTATACTACAGTCGACAAGATAGGCCTGTAGGGAGGCACGAAGCTATTAAGTCATCGCAGGGTCGTTATGTCTGCTTGTTACGCTAATGATATCACAGGAAATATTGAGAAAATTTGCTTTCATCAAACGAGACAGATTGCCGAAACAAACTGACAGACTCACAATATAGTTCAGAATTTCTCCCCCCGATATAATTTCATCTTTTCTATTATTCATTTAATCGTTTTATCCTCTTTTTTTTCGCTTCTCTCACCGCTGCGCACACAAAGCGACCACATTTGTCATCTCGCACCATTGCAAGATTAAGCCGTATAACAGTGCAGGCAGTGTAAAATAACATAGCAATAGTTGGAGAGAATAGAACTAGCTCTAACAACAACCTCTGCCATCGTATATAGAGATGTAAGGAGCAACACAAAGGTAAGGAAATCAATACATTTAAAAGGCAGCACGGTAATTCGAGGTCCGATACCCAAGGCTGCAGGTAAGGTATCTACACGTTACACCTAATTCTTCCCCGCCATTTCCCTGTCCTCCAGGAGTTCACGTGATACCTGGGTCCTATTCGCCCATTATTAACGCATGGCTAGAATATCATTAACATCATCCCCCCTCCCTTGGCCGTAGCAGCTACATGGGGCCAGCACCTGACAGTCCTGAGGCACAGCGGACATTGTCACCCAACACTGGACTGGCTTCAAAAAAAAAAAATATCCTGCCTTCTGAATGACGGCCGGGTGGCAGATGGTAGCCATAACAGACCTTGCTTGCGTAGAGGGAGACTGCATCTGTTTGTATGCCAACCGATAAAAGCTGATTAACACAGCTGTGTGGGTTTCACTTTTACTTCGTTTCGACCCAATCTCGTTACGCAATTCTCGAATTATTGCTTACAAAACTCGATAAATATTTAGAACTCGATTCGGTGCCATCCAGATTCTAATAATCTCCAGTTTAGATTGAAACTTTCGAACATTTAAGCCACAAAATCTTTGAGAACGATAGATTTTCTACTAGTCAATCGGTTTATATAAACCGTAAATAGGCTAATGAAAGTCTGTACACGGTTATGTGTGTCCCAGAAGAAAATAGAGGTCATAACGTCGCATGACCGTGTCGTGTTCTGTGTCTTTGATTCGCTTTTTACTTAAAAAAAAGTGGAGTGTATTTATTAATAAACATGCAGTTTAATAATTCATTAATTCTGATTTTATTGTTTTTGCATACACTAGAAAACGAGTGAAGAAATTTAAATTCTAGTTATTAAGATATAATTTCAAGTTGCTTCTTATACGAAAGGAATGTTAACACGAAAGAGTTATCTATACTTAAGGAAAGAAATTTTAATGTTTTCTCAAGTCAACAATGATACAGGAGATAACAGTGTTGCTCACACGTGATGGTATTCCGCATCACCCCTTTCAGGATTGCTCCAGTATGGAAACATGCTCTTTTTTTTTTTTTTCTTCAATGCTTGTACGTAGATTGTCTCTCTTTCTCTCTCTCTCTTAGCTTCGTATCTCTCGCTCATAATAGCTTACGGTATTTTCTTCTCCTTTATTTGAATTTGAATTAGAAACTAGGAATTGCAATTTTGAAACGGTCGAGGGTGGATCAGAAATGGTGTATAATTGCCGAACATGTAGAGCATATGCCCAACACTCCATTCCGAGACCTTTTATAATTAATGGGGAATGGTTGCTGAAAAGTCATTAAGTGCATCTTTACATATGAAAGGAGAGGTTGTGTTTAATAGTGGGTGCGAAATATCCAAATCGTCACGTCCTTCCCTCATTTGCTTTCGTTCCTGGTCTTCCTGGTGGATGACATCACTGTGACGTCATTATACCAATGTTCAAAATTGTGACCCAAAATTAGTCCATTTAACGGATATTAGGTTACCGTATACACAACTCTTTAACCTTGTAAACATCACCTCCACCTTTAACTCTCCATACTAGCCTACTTAATTAAAAATGAGTCTGAGCTTCCACATTTTTATGAAACTTTCTGCAACTTGCTGCCAGGAAATTTGTTGCAATAATTACATAAAAACTTCCAAGAATTAAATAAAAAAAAAAAAGAAGAAGAAACTGTAAGATATTTGTCGGATGCAAACTGAACTTCTCTCTCCTTTTGTACTTTAATTCATCAACGAAATTGTCAAAGAAGTAAAATGAATGATGCCATATTTAATAATTACAACAGACAGAGCAGTTGTTTTCTTAAAGAATATCGAAAGACAAAATTCGGTAAAGCATGAAAAGAACTAATCGAATTATATTTATAGAGTTTAGTCGTGGAGTTAATCCAAAAAGAATAGGGGGAAATTGGCACACCTGATGCAATTTCACTTTCACACTCCGACTAGATCGCCATACAGATGAATTAGATTAGTGATGTTAGGAAATCTTGTTAAAGACACTAATGGTTTTTCAATCTGTGACGTAACTCCTCAAATCGACTGAGTGTGTGTATATATATATATATATATGTATATATTCATTTATTTGATCGTTGCTTTGATGATTTATTGTTCCGAAACCGTGCAATTTCGTTCCGTCTTTAATGTGACCATATCTGCATTCTCGATAGGTGGTGGTGTTAAAAGATACGTGCTCTCTCTTCTTTGTTTTTTTTTCCTCTTTCTCTTCTTCATTATTGATGAACACATTTCGGGATACCATTCGGAGACGGAACAAAATTGGTTTTTATCCTGTTGCAACTTTCACTTAGTTGGATGCGGATTGTGTGGTCAGAGAGAAAGCGAGAGCCGGTGATGAGGTGGGAGGTCATCCAGATCGTAAAACTGGCCCCTTCAGCCGCACTCACATTCGCACCTCTCGTTACTACGACTTGCCATAAATGGCTGGTCTGATGGCAGGTTGGAGTCGAGTAGTTTATGATCGTTGCATTGAATGTCCCGCACGACTTGTCCAACACTCTGCTTGAATGATTGCCACAAGACGATGATTAGAAGTTGGATTGTCGTTCGAATTGAGACCATAACAGTGCTTATGGCAAAAGCCGTTAATGGAAAAAAACAAGAGTAAATTAGATATTGGCAGCAGAAACCTCCCCCTTCCAAACTATAAAAATTCGCTCTTTACTTGTCAAGTATCCAACTCGAAAATACTTGTTTTTATTATCCCGTTTCCAGCCTTATTATTTTGTTTGATAAATCAAACATTCGGCATTACAGTTACACGTTTAAATAACACGGAAGCGCCGATGATCTTTCACCTGTGCCCTTTAAACGGTCCTGCAAGGTTTGCATTAGATCAATGGAAATAATCATATCCATGATAACATTCAAAAATGTATCTTTTTCTCACCCGCCGATACATTAAGAAACTGTACAGATACGAAAATGATTTATAAGTAAAACGTTTCTCTCGTGTAGCACTCATAATGAGGTGCTACTAACCTAGGTAACAAAATGAATACTTGTACTCTGCCAGCTGCGATGCTGATAAACACGCCACCCCTCTAGAGTGACACCAGATAGATTATTACCTGGCCGTGTTATAGTTCAATCATTCGCCGTAAGAGGCGCAACAGCAGTAGGAGGAGAAACAATGAAACAATTTTCGGGCCTTCTAAACAACTCGGTATTTAATTGCTGGACAATTTACGCGCATTTGCGCCCATTCGTTTGCAAGAAGTTACTATAATATAAACTTGGCTATATAGTTTAGTTAAACTTGCGGTTCCCAACGTGGGGCGCAATTCGATTTTTAAGGAGGGCATTTCAAGAATGAGTTATTAAAATTGAATTTTTTGCATTACTTATGGTTTCTAGGGAGCCTCATATATTTATTTGCAGTTTTTTTCATATTACTTCATATTTTTATTATTTTTTTTAACAATTTCTTCTTCAGTATTCAACTGTTCTTTCGTTCTTTAATTTTTCTTTTTCATGGATGCCATGTTTGTTTAGACCAAATTAATGGCCTTTTAGGCTTCCATGTAAATAAGAGTTCACTTTTTGAATAAAAAATTTAGACATCACAGGGGGGAATCAGGATTTTAGAGATGCTTAAGTGGGCAGGGTCAAAAAAAGCGTTGAAAACCACTGATTTAAACTGTTTGGACGTCGTTTTATTGTTTTAAACAAACAAGTCTGAACTTGTCTCTTTAAAAACGCCGTCCACGCGCCATTTTGAGATTTAATACTTTCCGATAATCGACCAATCGCCTTACACGAATATATATCAATTACATTCGAACTTAATACGTTAATTGACGTTTTAAGTTACTTTAACGTCCGCCATTTTTGAAAATTGAGCATTAGATTGGCGTTGGCATGTAGGAACTTTTAAAATTCACTAGATATTTTTAAAAATTAAATTATTCGTTCTGTATAATTCACAAAATTGTTTAAATAAATAAGAATTATATAAGATTTTCATGCATATGCATATATTTGTTATTAACAAATGCAATTTATTTATATCATTATTGAAAGAAGAAGAAGCAGACTTATCTAATTATACGCAATTTTCTATTTAATTCTTATACAAAGTTCGTCATCAATCCAAACAAAATTTCGATGACTTATTCAAGGAAGAATCATCGTAGGGGGATTCTTACTGTTTGTAAACAAAATACAAACTCTCTCTCTTTCCCATTAGCAGAAAAATTACGAGGAGATTCACAGTAGTACTGAGTAAATAGCCTTAGAATGAATTTACCTTTTAGCCTGTTGCTGCTACTGCTGCTGCAAATTAGCTAAAATTATATTTAAATTTATATAAAACAGAAAATTAAGATAAATATTATGTAAAATTTTCTTCTCTTTTAATTTGTAGAAATTTGTTTTCGTTTTCAATTTAGATATTTTGATAAATTGCAAAAGTATCGAGAGTTAAAACGTCCATAGAAAAAAAAAACCTCGATTTCTCTCTCTCTTCATCCATTGATAATTTTTGTTGAAGTATCGATTCTTATCTAATTATAATGACTTATATGCAGAATATCGTACGTCTTCCATCATGGCAACCGAGATAATTTCGACTTCTTTATCAATTTATTAGTACTTTTTCGTTTCTGTACACCATCTGTTCGACATAATTGCTCTTTACGCGTTTTAGTTGGTGAAAATCGATGAGGGTCGTAGCACAGATGAGTTTAAAAATCGAATCGAAAAGTGCCAAAAATGGAGAATAAGGTGGACAAAAGAATTAATCGTGTTGTTGTAGTAGTAGGTATTTCGGCAGCTTGGGCTTCTTTCGAGTGGTTCGTACCCTTCAACACGTGGTGTGTGAACGCGACACAGCTGTGCTAACAGACTTTGATCGCACTGATGTCAATACAGGACAACTTACCACGCGATTAAACTCGATAATCCATAAGGACAAAACGTAAAAAGTCACGTTACTCTTTTCTTCTTCTATACTTCTTTCTTATACGCCAGATTGTTAATTATCTAAACTCATCAGGCCAAAAATTCTTTAAATAACTTTATTTGACGATTTTCTTCCTACTCTAACTTTAATTTAAGTAATAAAAATACATCAGTAAATACGCTTAATGTAAAGTTTTTTTTTTTTTGTTTGATGTTTGTTTAGCGCAATAAAAAAGTGAATAACCGAGGGAACAATAATTATATTAAAATGTTTTCAGTATAGTCGAATGAGCTACAATGGGACTGAGGATAAAAGAAAGTTGTGGACCATCTCTCACAATTAGCCGAGGTTAAGAAAGGGCTGAGAGCAATTACCCTGTACTTGTCTGATAATGCCTGCTCTTCTTTCTTTTTAAATTAAATAGCGTACACAAATTACGACACCGAACTCTTTCCAGAGAAGTGTACAGATTCTAAAAAGATTTTTTTCCTTTTTTTTTTTATATTTATTTTTTTCATTTTTCATCACTCTGCTTGTCTTCTCCGCTTTTGGATCCCACTGGGATCAGTTTTAGATTCTGTTCTAATGAAGTCATCACTTTGTAACATTTTCCCAGAGGTTCCAAACGTTGTAAAAGTGGTAGCAGCAATTTTTTTTCCCTTCTTCTTCTCATGATTTTCAAATTAAATATTAGTTGATTTCTTTAATATAAAAAAAAAAAATTAATTTATAAATAATTTTATTAAATTGTAGCTGATAAATTGATGGCTTTTTTTCTCCTTCAATCGATAACTTTTTTTTATTAATGCAATATGCAAGATTATCGATTGAAACGAACTTTTTTCCTTATATAAAACTATTAAATATTCTTATTAAGAAGGGCTTAAGTTGTTAATTTTTCTTATTTATCCTGGCGATGTGATCGACCTGGAATTTTCTGGCGATAAAGTTTAATTAATAAAATACAATCAAAAGTTGGTGAGTTATTAAAAAAGGAGCCATTTTAGCTTGTTGACAGAAAGATAATTTATCTGGCTGGTTATCTTATTGTCGAAGAATCCGACATTGTTGTTAAAAACAGAATTATAAACAATTCAAACTTGTTTATCTCACCCAGCTTTAATAAGAAGAGATTTCTTTATCTTTCATCTTCTTTTGGGATACAATGGCGAGGCCAACTATTGTTGTGTGTCTAGCAACAATTTTTCACAATGCGTTTAGATTATCGTTCCATAGCTAGATTTACGTTTTTAGTCTCATTCAACAGCTTTTTTTCCATATACAAAAGATACTCGCTTTAAGGTGGGGCAAAAATCTGTTGACATTTAACACGTCTGAAAAGAATCTGACGTGTGTGTTGTGTAGGATTAGAACGCAATATAAGAATCTTTTTGCGCTCTAACTTTTAAAACTCATGAATATTTCGTACGTTTTCTTCATTGTCCATGAAAATGGCTGAAACGTTTAAATGAACAATGATTTGGCTTGGCATCGAAAAAAAAAAGGGAGGAAAGAAGAGAAGAGCGATAGTTCCCGTTTTCTCACCCAGAGAGGTCACGTGATACGACCTATTCTGCATCGCGTGTCAGGTATTAAATGGCAGACCCTGCCTTGATCGTTATCGATGGCCTCACCTGCTCACATTCGAATTTCCTCGGACCTTAAATACTCTCTTTCTATTGTCAGTCTGACAAACTATGAAGGAAATTTCTTTTCACTCCCCCTATTCGGTTGAATAAAGTGTCGTGTGAATGATGAATACATTGAAGTTGCTCCGAAGAGTGTAATGTTCGGTCGGAACATTACTGTCTTTCAAACATAACTCTTCAATAGACTCCATTTCACACTTTCCATCCCATCTTACATAAACAAATTAGCTTCGTTTTATAATTTTATGCCTTCGTCTCCATTTTTAACACTGATTTTCTCACTTTTTTCCTCTTTTCTGCGAACTATCAAATCCATAGAAACATGTTTAAAAAAAATAGAAATTATCAAATCCATAGAAACTAGAAGAAATAGAAACTGTGAAATCCATAGAAATTAATAGAAACTAGAAGAAATAGAAATTATCAAATCCATAGAAATATAGGCCTACTTAAAAAAATTAACTGCATTGCAGGAAAGAAAACTTGTCGCAGGTATAGCGTAACAAAATTGAGAATATACAGAGTAATTTTGCATTATTTTTATAGTTTGGAGTGTACGAATGTCGTGATTCTTCAATTGGATCGCATTCGCTCTTCTTAACAAGTAAAAATGTCAAAGGAACGAAGAAAGCAGAGTTAAGAAAGATGGAAGAAAGATTATGATCAATACACGAAAGTATACTGTATAGTGTGAAGAGTTAACAAAAAACTTTTCGACCTGAGCATCTGTTAACCATAACGCATTCCCACGTTCGTCTACTACGATTAATAGGCTGAACTGCGTGGTTCTGATGTCATTTCGTTGCACAATAGTCGCTTCTGTACACGTTCTCCATTTATTGATCAATCGTTTTCTTAATAACACAGGCAATTTTTCATATTTCCACTTTATATATGTGTGTGTGTGAGTTTACTGGTTACTCAATCGTTCCGATTACCTTTCTTAAAAATAAAAAAAAAAAATACCTGGTGTTACTGGGGACATTTCTGGACGGAAATTAGCTTTCTTGTATCGAGAACCTATCCTGCTAGCGGCGTGACGTCATTCGGGTCACGTGTCTGCTAATCTACACTCGGAACAGTTCAGGTTTTATGGCATCACAGGTGTCGTTTTTACACTAGAGGAACACCTCGTATCAACACTGGCCAGGAACGTTATTAAGTGTAGGATACCTTGTGTATTAAGCGTGAATGAGAGAGAGAGAGAGAGAGAGAGAGAGAAAAAAAAATCTCTCTCTCTGGCGAAAACGTCGTGTTAAGTTCGTCCAATGAATATAAATGAGTAAAACAACGAAAAGTTCTTTCTGTCAACTTTCGTATATGCTGCTAACTCGACGAGAAAACTAAAAATTAAGTGTAGTCTATCTCATTTGCATCGCGCGTATATCGAAAATACAGTACGTGTTCCAGCTTTATTAACGTCGAAAATAAATAAAAAAATTAATTTTTATTTACAGAATATACTTATCCCAGTTATCCCACAGCGAATTTACACATAAAGGTAATTTTAAGGTTAGAATTACCGTTTGCAGTATCATGGTGGATAGAGAGAGCGAGGTTGTTGCGCTGTCTGTAAACAATCAGGTTATAAATGTATACTGTATATAATACAAAATTCGTGATGGATAAAGTTGTGAAAGTAGAAATATTTTCATTTTTTTTCAACGTCCTTGGCAGTATAGCGTGTAATAAAACAAATCCATAGTAATATAGAACAGGAAATACGGTCTGAGCAATAGCCTTCATCAGATAACTAATTGATTTACCACTGAATGGATGAGTCATTTTTTGGAAAGTATTGGGTTACTTATATTGTTCCATTATTGTTTACTTTATGCAATAAAAAGTAATATTTTTTACTGGCAAAATATTTAAAAAACCGGCATTAATCTCTCAGACCAATCTGCAGATTTTAGATTTAGATAAGATTAAATAATCCTATTAAAAAAATAAGCAGTAGAATTGATGTTTTTCGGGTCTAGAATAGTGTCTAAATTAGCATTGTGGTATCCGGTTAATCGAGCAACAGAAAGAGAAAGAGAAAGAGAGATTTTTTTTTTCTTTCTATGGTGATGTTTGGGTCTGAATCTGTTGCATGCAGAATCGCAGGAAGTCAAACTTGGCAAAAGTTTACAGTCGATGAAGCATAAAAGCCTCAAGCAAGCTAGTAGTTGTACTAGAGTGTGTGTAGTTGCTATTTAATCTGAAACTTCAGCTCGTTTCCGGTTTGTTTTTCGACGACACCTGGCAATGTTCGCGTCTTTGTTTCCACTTCTCTTCTAATATTGAACCAGCAAACACAATTGCTCTAATGTTTATTGACTTCACTTTTATATTTTCCGTCTTACAAATTATAACCTGTTGTAAAATAGCAGAATGCACACACACACACAGCAGTTACAGTTCTCTTTGATGGCTTTCTTGACCGTTTTTCTAACAGAAAAATTGACGAAAACAATGTCACCTCGCACAAAAAAAAAAAACTCGTAAAAATAACAATTTCGTCAAGATAATCTCTACACGTGTACGTATAATTGAAACTTATCATTTTTTAATTACTTTTCATTAAAAAAAACCACAAATTTTATTACATTAATTATTATAAAGTTGCATTAAACAGTTGCTTTTGCTTTCATTATAAAAGTTTAATTAAATTGACTATTCAAATTAACTTCTGCACGCTTTTTAATTTTTGAAAGTCGTGCTTTTTTTTTTAATTACAGCTAATTGATCCTTGCGCTAATCTATCTAAGAGCAAAAATTGCAAACAAAAACATCAGTTTTTGACATTGGACGTTACAAAGAAAAGCTGTGTGTGTGTGTGTATGTGTTTTGTTACAGTCCCTATTGCCCTATTAATGAGATCTGTCCCGAAGAAAAGTAACAAGAAGAAATTACAAACACACAGAAAGAAGAAGAAACTGGTCCAACCGCATTCTGCGCTGTTTATTAGTCAGGAAAATGGATATAGATGACTTGTATTCTACGTGAATAGACTTTAAGAATCACTTTATATAGTTGAAAAGGTCTTACAAATCGATTCTCGTTTCTTCTTTTTTTTTTTTTCGGTGTCTAAATTTAGTTCGATAAAAATCGGGTGGCGATGGTCATAAATGGCATAATTTTGTAAGAAACACTGAGTAATTTTACGTAAATAAACCTCAACAAAGACGAGTGTCGAGTAAAGAAAAAATATCCGTGGGATGGTCCATCCATTCTCCGGGTATAGAAACATATGTCTTTCTATAACTTACTATGGGCTGGCTGATTCTGGTCATTTAGTAACAATTCCTTTAGATTTGAGACGTTGGAGGAGTTTCCTCGTATTCTTCTGGCCAACCCACTGTGAAAGCAACGTCTGCAGAAGCTGTGATTAGGAGGACCATGCTATATAATGGGGAACGGTGTGCTTCTGTGACACAGTACCACAACTTGGGTCCGGAACCATTCTTCATGTCTTCAGCTTATCAGTAGCGACCACGTTCCCAAATCACGAGATGTACCGTACATATATCTCCAGCTTGGCTTTTTTTAGTTCCGCGTACTATTGTGACTTTCTCCTTCCTATCTATTGTTAGTATTGGGGGGATTGGCCGGCCCCCCAACACTTACGGGGGTTCCCTAACTAATAATTTAAAACCCTCACAGAGAGGAAACACCCGCAAACGGCAATAAGGTTTTTCCTCTTCTGTTCTTCTATTCCCTCTTTTCCCAGAGTCCCGAACCCCTCTAGAGTCACGTGACGCGCCCGAAATTTATGTTGTGACGGGTGGGAGGGGAAGAGGAAGAAGAAGAAAAAAAAAAGAAAAATCCCAACAACGTTTACTTCCGCATATAGACGAGATTAACGGTATTAGGAGCGGATCGTTTTATGAGGAAAGGCCTAATATATATAGGATGGTACGAAGAAAACGAAATTCTGTCTTGTGAAATCTGCAACCATTCCTGTGAAAAAGTGGGTGCGAATAGAAAGATATCTCGGACGTAAGAGAGAATAAAAACTCTCCCCACCTCTTTACAGTCTCCGTGACTCCAATTCATTCATTCATTCGCTTGTCAAACATTTTTTACAGGATTTTTTTCTTCCTCGAGCTTCGTTCGTTGTCTCCCTTCTCGGTGGAACCATTGTAAAGACGGTACCAGCTGCGACCTTTAAGGGTGACAAATGCAGAATGGAGGTGGGTTCGGGGGGGGAAAACCTGCGTTTGAGCAGTCGGAACGGTAACCTTTGAACCCGAGGCGAAAGATTTCGTCTCTTTTAATAAACGGATGCTATTATTATACATCCGTAGCTAATTTTTAACGTGCTAATTTAACGTTTTGTTTGTAAACAACAACAACAACATCCCCGTGCTAGTTCTTCCTCCCAGTTTTAAAATTTTAATTATTAATTAATTAAAATGTAAAATTGAACACAGAAAGAGAACGGAGAAGAGAAGAAGATGGAGAAAATAAAAATTAAAAAAAAAAAAAAACTTCTCTTCCGTGAGTCAATTAATATTTTTGGACTTTCAAACATTAATGATAATTTATGGGATTTATTTTTAAATATAATTTTATGCGGATAAATATTAATTAGTTGAATAATTACGTTTAATGTATTTAACAAGTGTGTGTGTGTGTGTGTGTGTGTAGGAGTGTTTCCTCTCTCTCTCTCTGCGCTCTTTCTTTATTCAAGAGAACCATCTATTGATTCGAAACTAATGAGAGAAAAATTTTAAATTTAAAATCGGAGCCGGAAATTATTCCAAAATCGAAAAAAAAAAAAAAATTTGTTTTTCCGTGTTTTTATTCATTTATTTACGATAAATACTACAGTTAAAATTAACATTAAACGACTAGAAAATAAAAATAAAAATATTTTTTTTTCGGTTAGTATCTCCCCATCAACCAGCAGAAAAATAAAATTTTCAAAAGATTACACACACACACACACACTCCTAAAAATTACGGTTTGAATTTGAAATTACATACATCGTAGGCTCACATATACTTCTATTGAATCTGGCAGATGTTTCGGGTATATATGTGGGTTTTTTTTTTTATTATTTATTTTTTATTTTTTTATCGGTCAGTAGACACACAAAAGCTTTCTCTGGTATAGCTCGGTCCTTCTGTATACTGGCAAGAGCGACATGGCAGATTGCACCACTTATTAAAATCTCGGTCATAAAAGTGGTCCGGATATAGCTAGGCTATTGTGACGATTCAGCCAAGGTGCAGATAACTCCCCGCATCCCTATAGAAACAGTGGATGGTCCATTAAAAAAATTGCTGATCAAATTAAATGCTCAAAGACAGTTGTATTTAATTTCCTACGAAATTCAATTGGTTACGGCAGTCAAAAATCTACAGGAAGGCCAAGAATTCTGTTGGATAGATCTGAACGCTTGATTGTTCGTTCGATCTCAACTAAAAGAATGACAGCAAAAGAAATTGCGAGCCAGATAAAGATGCCAGCATCAGTGTGGACCGTAAGAAGAGCAATAAAAAGGTCTGGATTCCTTAAATATGTAAAACCACGTTGTTGTCCTCACTTAACACCGACCTATAAGAAAGCTCGCATTCAGTTTGCAGAGAAACATCTGAAGAAGCAAACAAATTAGTCAAACAATTTTCAGTGATGAAAAGAAGTTTAATTTCGATGATCCGGATATAGCTAGGCTATTGTGACGATTCAGCCAAGGTGCAGATAACTCCCCGCATCACGTGACCGCTCACCAGCTAAAAAGTCGTAAGGCACGGCCCGTTGAATTTTGCTAGCCAGAATACAATTTTTTTTTTTTGGGCTATAATTTCGTTTTTAAAAATCGAAAAGTGGATAAAATATTAGCGCGCACGCTGTCTACTAACACGTGTTTATGCATAGAAACCATCAAGATAGTAGGCCTACGAACAGTTGCACTTCCCGTAATGGTTGATAAACCGTTGTAGGGGGGTTATAATTGTATATAATTTTGCAAAAGAGGAAAAAGAAAAATATCTATTTAACTGTGGCAATTGTCTATCGACAATGATTGACTTAAAATCATTACCGTTTCTACCCCGAGGCGATCCTTTTGTGTATTTTGTTTTCCACTGCCAATGACATATCGTGTAGGTGGCTATCGGACTGAAAACACAAATAACTATCAAGTTATTAACCGAGCTTCCTTTATAACCCGCGGGTAAATATTGTTTTCCCCATTCTTAGTTGACATGATACGGTGTGGCCATTGTTCGCTCACCTGTAGTTTTACAAACCTCCAATTAAGGCGAGCTTATCCGTTTTTTATCTAATTAGTCTATAAAGTGTGACCACCCCTCTGCGTAGTGCGTATATATATATATAGTTTTTAACTGGATCCAAATGACAGAAATTTCCGGTTAAACGTTCCACTGATCGAAGACGTATACGTGTTTATTGACACTGCAGCTGTTTTTTGACTCCTGTTACTGTCATCCTACACTCTGAAGTGTGATTAGAGGCAAAAATAATTATTTACAAAGTCGAATTTTACAAATTGTCAACATTAAAATCGAATTATTTTACGTGTAGTACCGCAAATGTACACGAGTAGTAGTAGTAGTTGATAAGAGTGGTGGGAAGAAAGAGTTTAAATAAGAAGAGTCAACAATAGCAAGACCGGGGGGAAAAAAATGCAAAATCAAATTTGTTTTGCTCTCTCTATATATGATAGCTGCGGGCTATAAGTGATATTTACTAATAAATTTCGAGTGGGAGAATAAAAAAAAAAAGGAAGCGAAGAAAAGGTTTGGTTCGATGTATATATATATAAGAGTTTTCTAATTGTCTATCGGTATGACGCTTTTGTCAATATTAAACCGCAGAAAAAAAGAAGAAAAGTTAGACTTAATATATAATTCACGATAGGAAAACGTGTATTTTTGACAGTTCATCTGTACAAACTGGAGAAATCAAATATCATACACACAGAAAAAAGCAACTAACATTCATAACTCATAGTCTTGTCAGAAAATTTATCTTTCGAATTTTTATTTTTTTAAACTCTAGCAATAGAAATTAATGCACCGGGAATAAAGAAAGGATATGTTATATTAATAAATCACTTCTTTTTTTTTTTTTTTTTTTAATTAAAAATTTAATTAAAAATCGAAATTTCACCAAAATTTTGGATACATTTTTTTTTTTTTTTTTTGCTGTTTGTTGATGGAGTGAGTGAGAGTGAAAGAGAAGAGCAGCGGTGCCCTTTATAGAAAGGATAGGGTGGTTAGACCCGATTGGTGATGGTGCACTGTTGGCGGTCTACTCAGCGACACAAAAACGTCATAATTCTGGCGCCCACCTCCCCGTGTTTCGACTGGTTTCTTTGTTTCGGATCGGTTCATTACACCACCCCCAGTTCCCTGAGGTAATCAATAGTCGATGCTAGAAGAGAGTGGAGTTGTGTGTGTGTACTGTATACATATATATATATATATATAAAGGCAGGAAATACATACACCGTATATCCGGAATCGGTTACAAACAACACTTTAATTAATCTACCACTTACGTCAGGTGTTTATCGTACTATATATATATATATTTTAAACCCAGTAAACAGAGACAAAATTACAAAAAAAAAAGATACCTTAGTAGTACCACTGCCCTAAGGAAAGAAAGCACACCAGATGGCAGACGGTACCTGTGTTGCCACTCCTAGGAAGGGATTTATCAATCTAGAACAGCTTCCCTGACCAATCAATAGCCATATAATAACAATATATATATATAAATAATGTATAACATGTTATACATATTCTACAGTATTATTTTATTAAATTTTTCCTACGAGTTAAAGTTACCTGCTAATATATCCGGATTGGACAGACACACTAGATGGCTTTTAATAGAGATAGGGGTTAGGAAAGGGATATAAAAAAAAGAGAGAGAGAGAGAAAGGGAACAATTTATCACAGAGTTAGCTAAAGTCGCAAATGAAAGAAATTCCCTTTTTAATCCGCTTTTTAGGCACGTTCTGTAAGAATAGTGGGTCTTCTTATTCATGTCTTGTATGTTGTTGAAATGTTGAATGACAAACGAAGAATGCTTCTATTATTCTCGTTAGACATATGCCAGCTTTTTAAAGAGAGGACTTAACAACAGGAGGCCAGATTCCACAA
Source organism: Olivierus martensii (assembly GCA_000484575.1). Lineage (NCBI taxonomy): Eukaryota > Metazoa > Arthropoda > Arachnida > Scorpiones > Buthidae > Olivierus > Olivierus martensii. The sequence goes on from AYEL01088739.1 coordinate 109,425, forward strand.
GTACGTTATCCGGATCTTCAACTTTTTAAGAAACAGAAATATATATATAGTATATATAAAATAAAAACTGCGGCGATAATTACCGGCATGGTTCGATTGTTATACCTTTTTAAAATCCGGTTTTTTTTTTTTTTTTTTTTTTCATAGCATGAAATGATTATTTTTACCTTTTTTTTTTTTTTTTTTTTTTTTTTCCTTTAAAAATAGAAGTCCTTGGCCCTAATATAATCGTCTATTTACTGAAATTACGCTGATACTTTTCGAATCTAGACTTGACAGAAGGAGCCGTTGCGTCGACGCTTTTTTTTTAGTATGGAAATCGTTAGATTTTCGTCATCTGTGAGGCTAATTTTCGAAATAAAAGCACGGAAAACAGCGCCAGACAGGATGTATATACGCACTTCCGAAACGGTGTTAATGTACTTCCTGTAGACAAACTTATTCCTTATTGATTCAAGGCGCATTTAAGGGGGCACGGTCTCTATCAAATGCTACTCTATCGGATCTAAATAGCACTACTACGTCATCATCTTTAATTATTATTATTATTATTATTATTAATCGATTAATTAATCGTTCGATTCGATTCTTAAAAGTACGGAATCGCTCTTCGGATGTAAATAACACCACTACGTCATCATCTTTAATTATTATTATTATTATTAATCGATTAATTAATCGTTCGATTCGATTCTTAAAAGTACGGAATCGCTCTTCGGATGTAAATAACACCACTACGTCGTCATCTTTAATTATTATTATTATTAATCGATTAATTAATCGTTCGATTCGATTCTTAAAAGTACGGAATCGCTCTTCGGATGTAAATAACACCACTACGTCGTCATCTTTAATTATTATTATTATTATTAATCGATTAATTAATCTTTCGATTCGATTCTTAAAAATACGGAATCTCTCTTCTTGCGACATCCACACTCGTGTCTGTCGACTATAGAATGTCCTGCGCGACAAATATGCTAATTTGCAAACGAATACTTATAAAAGCAAATGTCGAGAATATTTAAAGCGTTATGTATAAAAATGGCCTTGAATAAGAGCATAATTTAATTTACATTTGATTTAGCCTGATCGATTTTTATTATTCAGGAATGATTAAGTGCTTCTCCCGCTTGAATATTATTATTATTATTATTTTATTTTTTTCCGTACAGAGTTATGCATCTATATAAAATTTCACGTATCTAGGCCATAGATAAGACACATTTTTATTATTTTAAATAATTATTAACGATCGATATACCTCTCTAGTTTTTTATTATTTTTAAAAAAATTCCTGCTATCCTATATTTAATCCTGTGCAGGCAGCTCGAAAATATCGAATTTTTTTTCTCTCGAAATTTTAAGATGGTAACAGTAAAAAAGTGATGCATTATATGTATTAATTAATACATTTTTTATTAAAAATTAAGTTAGTTTATGGTCATTAACGAATAGAACTATGTATGCATATATATATATATAGATCTATAACACGTGACGACAACTAAATTTAATAGATTTTAATTCAGTAACACAAGTTAAAGAGAAGAAACGATTACGTTCCCACGTTGTAATTATTTTTCTTCATTTGATATTCCCGCATTCCACCATGCTAATCATCTACTTGTCCATCCTTGAAGACCAAACTCTTCATTCCTAGAACTCGTGCGCTTTGATTGTTCTTCCCACGGTGGCTAATTTGCGCACGTGACTCACCGCTTGTTAGGCTACTTCCCAGTATCCTTAGCCACGCAGCCGCGTATCTTATATATAATAATTCTGTAAGGTGGACTATTTTTGTGTTTATCAGGTAAACAGCTGTCGAAAAAAACCTATATAGGCCTATTTTAGAAGAAATTTCGGCAAAGTTTTGTTGGTGGCCGAGCGATTGATAGCTTTTTTCTTTCTATATATATATATCTGTGTGTGTAGGGTCTATATATATATATATATAGCCAAAGCAATAAATGGATCAACACACTATCTCCTTAGTGCTATAGGAACACGCCAGTGTCGTAAAACTGCGTAACCTTAATAAAACTCCTAACTCGGAAAACCCAAGTTTCTATCGCACTATTCGGGGTGCTTAATAAAGTTGTAAATTTGACGTAAGACCGAAGCGTGCGAACCCGTCCAGATGGTATATTCGGTTTGTGAGATACTACTTACTACTACTACTTTTTTTTTGCTTTTTAGTCTCGTTTCGTAGCGGTTTGGCAGCGGGTGGGAAATACAACAACATACACACATACATATAAACTGATTTATGTGTTGGCTGAGGGTCTGTCTTGACGTGCTTTGTTAAACACACCTCTAGACGGGTCAGAATTAATTAACAACTTTACAGAGTTGTCCGCGACTAGATGCGAGATTGGATAGAACCTTCATTAATCTCGACTCCCGTCTTTGATTAATTCGTTCCCTACCGTCGTTGTGTTGCGATGAAATAACCTAATTCCGAACTCTAAAGAATTTTGTGCCACAGCTAACGATAACGTGTTGATGCCTCGCGTAAATATATGTGTGTGTGTGTGTGTGTATATATATATATATATGTGTGTGTGCGATATCGTATTACGTTGCACAGGCCGTCAACTGAATTGAGAAAAACCTTCAGGGAAAATATACCAGTAATCGGATGCCAAATCTGACACAATGCCAGCTTAAAGTATTCGATTTTGGCCGATCAGACTACTTATTGTTGTTTGGCGAAGCGGTAGGAATTTTTATAATAAAAGAAAATTTATCTATAATCTGATATAAACTATAAAAATCTACACTCGCGGACGAATTCGAGCCGGTTTTTTTTTTCGATTATTTTTATGGATTTTGTGGACGTAAGCAGAAATTTTATATTTTTCTTCATTTGATATTCCCGCATTCCACCATGCTAATCATCTACTTGTCCATCCTTGAAGACCAAACTCGATCAGTCGATTTTTATCGATCGTTGCAGGTGCAGTTAATTATTGTTTATTGTTTCGTCATTAATTGTTAGCTTTAATCTTATAGAGACGTCATATATATCCCGTATAAAGAGGGGATTTTTGGGGAAAAATGGTCTCCGTTAATTAAACAATCGATACACCAAGAAAATATCCGTTTCGGACGAAGTTTTTCGTTTCCCACATTGCCGGTTTGCTACACGACGAATTTTATATGATAAACAAAAGTGGAGAAAGTATCTTAGTGGGAATATGGGTCCCGAAGCGTCTTGTTTCGTACTTAACTAAACACGAAACTATTATTTTAAGTTGTCACAGGTGCAGATGGGACAACATTGTATCGACTATTAGCCAAAGAGAAAGAGAGAGAGTGAGAGGATAGAAATTAGCTTTGACTCCAGAGAACCGAGATAACAGGGATTTTAAATGATGCCATAGAAAGCAGTTTTGAGTGCGAGTGTTTAGTGTAAAACCGCAAGACATTCTTTAACATCGGCCTCTGAGACCCTGCCACACACTAACGGCGAGAAAATGGCCAAAACGTGTTTTGCAGATAAGAATCCCTGCTGGCATGGCTTCTACTGACAGCCTGACTTATTGCCTTCAGCAACACCCCTAGCGTCTGGGGAAAGTTGAAGCAACCTACTAAAGGGGTTGTATAGTCCGTTGTGTGTGAGAGTTTTGTCTCCATAGTTGAGATTGATACTCGGGTGAGGGGTTAATTTTCACCCAAAGGCTGTTCCTCGGCTATTTAATTTCTGTTAATGACTGCTAGTCCGATGTCCGTAGTGCATCCACTAGAAACAGAAAAGATTGAAAACGACTCCCTCAGGAATATACTTATGGGTCCTGTTGAGTTATCTTCTACATCCATTTACGGTATATTTGGATAATCAATTTAGTTACATTGCCCATCATCCCTGGGCATATTTGTGAATTATTAACCGGTGACGAGAGAAGTTCCCAAGATTCATTTAAGTTTAAAATATTCAAACCACCCAAAATGCTGATGGTGATTAATATTTAGGCACTCACAAAATATTATAAACTAAGCCAAGTCGCGTTTAAAAAGAGTTTTTTTTTTTTTTTCGTCGTCATTAGTAGCAGAATTTCTACCAAACTTAGAGAGTAAAAATATCGTTTGCCACTTTAAACATTAATTAAAGAATTTTCCAATTAAATCTTTATCCGTTGATTGCAGTGATTTTTGTCCAGCTCTCACCGAACGTAATTAAAAACTTCTTCATTAGAAATTTTGTCAGGAATATAAAGAAGGGTGGCTCAAAAAATGTTTCACTTCGTAAAATTACAATCAATATGTCATACGATGCCAGTGAAGCCTTTATTCAAGCCTAGCCCCATAACAAACCTTCGAAGGAAGGGTCCTGTTACGTGCATAGCTTGTAAACAACACGTCACTTGAGGTTTAGAGTTGTAGAAGAAAAAAAAAACGACCAAGTAAATATTTGTAGGCAACGTAATCAGTTTGTCCCGGAAGAGAACGGCAAATTGGTCAGCATAAAAAGGAGTTAATCGCTGCACAGGTCTCAGATATCACTGCCTGATTAAGACAATTTTCACGTCAAAATCCCTTCTAGAAATCCCATACTTTCGTAACATCGATCTGCTTCTTTTCTTCTCCTCTTTTTACTATGGAGAAACGAAAATTGGTGGGTGGAACATGAGAAGTACCTGTTGCTGAGCATGTCTGTGGCTTTTTACTCACTTTGTTCTTCAATAATTGGCAATAGATCCGTTGACGATGTCTAAGTTCCATATGTAATCTGCATAGGGTTGTTTCGTTCCCTTCTCATCATAAAATATCGATTTCCCTGTCTGTTAGGGGAGGAATTTGATTCGGTCCCCTCATCAGTATGCCACATTAGTCAATCGCTTTTTTATCTAAACACTATAACCTATCTTCTTCGTTCTTATATCTTCTGATTTCTATGCTTTTAAATCAAACATCAAATTGATAATAATAATAAATTCTCTATAGCAATCCATTTTACATCATATCGCCTATAAGTAACTCTAACTGAAAAGAATTGTTGATCATCGAATTTGGCCTTGAAAGTTCTTTAGTTGAAAGGACTATACTTGCTAGATTGTTACAAGAAAATTTATACTCTGTCACTTGTCATCAACATGTTTGCAAATGAGTTGCTGAAATAGAACATTGTAGCTTATGAAATACATAATGAGATCCAATCAGCATCAACTACTTCATTTTGAATTCAATGTCATCCATTACTTCATTTTTCCTGTATACACTTGGTCTGAAATGCACACATCTGTCAACTGCTATATTCAACTCACAGAATATGGTTTGGTCACCAGTCATGCCTTGCAAGACAACCTAGCACAATTTCAAAGGGACGTAATAGCAACACAATGGTGACCAAAGCTTGTCTCAAGGTTGTTTCCTGGCATAAATATGTGGTAATTATGATTCATTTGGGGCCAGCCTTAGATGTGACTGTTAACCAGATTCAACAGGCAATTCTCTTGTCCTACCATCAAAACTGTCTGGTTAAGACTGCTGGTTCACCAAGACAGGTTCCTTGGTGAAATAAACAGGTTGGCAGTCTTAGACTTAATGTTAGAAGGTTTTTTAGCTAAAAGGATAGATGAAAAAGAACAGATGAATTGGACACATAAAGAAATGCTCTGTTATAATAAAGCTATCAGAAAGGCAAAAGGTCTTCCTGAAAAGATATTATCAGGGAATTGAAGATATATTTGATGTATCCAGACTATTGAAGATAATGTCCAATGTGGGAATTATTGCAAGGTTAGTACTGTCAGTTCGCTGGATGGCAAGATGGCAGGATGACTAGTACTTGCAAGGATTCATTAAAGGAACTCTTTCAAATAAACTTTTCTTGATCTACTTTGATTGAGGAATTATCTTTTTTCATAGAAGCAAACATATTCAAATGGATGCATTTATCATGCCATGAGGGAGGATTGGGATCTTGTTAAGAGGGTGATCAATCAATCAAATATCAGATTGGTTGTAAACAGCTTTAAGTCTTTCAAATCTGCTGGACCAAATGATATTTTGCCAGTGTTTTTACAAGTTTGTCATGTGAGGAAGTTAACTCTGACCTGTCCTGCTTTATTTTATTAGCAGCTTTTATTATTTATCGTTATTTTCATTATTATCTAACGTATTATATTTTAGTGTACGAGTTGACTTACTTCCACATTCCCCGTCGTAGTAGTTAGCAATCACGTGTTACGGAATCGGAACCACTCCTCCAGAAGAGCTGTCCCAGCTAATGACGTCATCTAATCTGAATAAGTTTTACCACTGATGGAATCGGAACCACTCCTCCAGAAGAGCTGTCCCGGCTAATGACGTCATCTAATCTGAATAAGTTTTACCACTGATCTAATATCAAAATATAAGAATGATCCCGTATCAATGTTTTGTTTGGTATATAATTAAATTGTAAAGAGGATGACATGAATTAATTACTCTGTAAGCTAATAAATTTGATATTGTTATGCAAACTTATACAAATGAGCAAAGCACGGGTTTGTAAGCCACTTGGTATAAAAACAGAAGGAACCAATGACACAACGAGGTGTTCGTAGAGAGGTGTTGATTCTAAAGTGAAATTGGCTGAGTCACATTTGAATTCTTGTAAAGATCTATGATTGCTGTTTTGTATCGGTGGTGGAGGTACAAGACGTTAAGTAGTATTTAAGGTTTATTTCTTGTGAATAATCAGATTTTTGGATATTTGAGTTTGATTAAACAAGTTTTGTTGATTAATTGATTGTTGATTTATTATAGTTTAATAAAACTTTAATTAACACTTTTGTAAGTGTTTTCGAATCTAATAAATTTTATATATTTTGTTATTTAACTTGTTTTGAGAATTTTTATTCAATTTATTAGTTTCTAACATTGTTTGTTGTTCATTGTTTGTAGTTCTAACACTTAATCGGTACTTCTAGTTGTAAAGTTCCTATTTCCAGTTTTGTGTTCATCAGTTAGACGTTAAATTTTGATAGATTGTGTTAGATTTGATTATATTTATTTTAGAAGATAGTAAGCCCTGAGCTCAGGCCAAACTCTGGAATTTGCAGAGTTGTTTGGACCGTTACGTTTAGTTTAGAATTATTATTGATATTGGTTAGAATTAGCGACTTTGCAATGTTTTCAAGGCATGTCTAGCTTTTGGCTACATTCCATAGTCTTGGAGGCAGACAAGGATTTCATTTATTATTAAACCTGGGTATAGTTCTTAAACTAAAGTTAAGTGTATTGAGAGCTATCTGAAACATCTCACATACACTCTTAAGAATCTTTCCCATTACAATGATGGCTATATTATCAACAATGAAGAAACTCTTCCCATTGAATGTAATTAATAGATCATTCATCACAAGGCCTGAAAGAAGGAGAGAAAAGTACTATCCCTGTGGACAACCTCTGAAGTGAATATCTTAACTTTCTTCTCATAGAGTGTATTATACACAACCTTATACTTAGGCATAGAACCAATACAACGAACAATTGTCAAACAGATTCCATGTCTGTTTGCTGCAAGGCTAATTTTCTTGAAAGAAATCAAGCAAAATGTCACATATTTCATTCAAAGAAATTTCCTTAGGAGCATTCCTTCATATCCAAGGGACATTTTTTTTTTCCTTTCAAGAAAATTAGCCTTGCAGCAAACAAACATGGACTCTTGTTTGACAATTGTTCATTATATTGGTTCTATGCCTAAGTATAAGGTTGGGTATAATACACTCTACAAGAAGGAAGTTAAGATATTCACTTCAGAGATTGTCCACAGGGAGAATACTTTTTTCCTTCTTTCAGGCCTTGTGATGAATGCTTTATTAATTACACTCAATGGGAAGAGTTTTCTCATTGTTGACAACATAGCCATCATTGTAATGGGAAAGATTCTCATGAGTGTATCTGAGATGTTTCAGATAGCTCTCGATACAGTTTCTAATTGATGTGATAGAGTTGGATTAACCATTATCTAGCAAAGATTGTAATTGTGCCTTTTACGTGAAGACAATTGATTGGACTATGAATTATTTCTCTGGAAAAAAGTTGTAATTTTCTACTGAAGTCAAATATTTTGATGTTATGGTAGACAAGGGACTGATTTGGAAACCATGTACAGACTTCATTATTGTGAAGGCCTATAATGGCTTATAGAGGCATTTTGAGTAAGACATGGAGACTTAAAGCAAGGTTGTTATACTGGATATACACCATAGCTGTGAGACCCATTATTACCTATGCTGTCACAATATGCTTTGGTGGCAAAGGGTTTTGTTAAAGACTTGCAGGTCCTAACTTGAAAAGATTTAAAGGATAAGACAGTCTACATTCTTGAAATGATTAAAAATTAATTGTTGTCCAGATTTAGCTTCTTCAGACTTTCACTGTTGTTTTTCTTAGCATAGAGGGATGGGGAGATGAATTTGGGTGCAATATCAAGATGGACTGGTCTGATATATAAACGATTCTAAAACCACTACTGCTATAAGGGCAGGGATTTATTGTAAGAGAACAAGGATGTCAAATTCTTATTCTCTTACACAGATTGCCACTGTCTTTCAGATAGAAATCTATGCTATTTCTGCATGTGTTAAAATCAGTCTTGATAGGAGATATGTTAATAAACATATTTATATCCTATCGGATAGTCAAACTGCTTTAAAAGTACTTGATAGCTCCTGCTTTATTTCAAAGCTTGTGTGGGAATATCATTATCTCATTATAAAATTAGCTATCAGGAAAAAGGCTCAACTTGTTTAGGTGCCAGGACAGAAGGGGACTGAGGACAAGAAGTTGCAGATGGGCTGGCTATGGAAGGGGCTTCTCATTCCTTTATTGGACCAGAACCTGCCCTAAGCATCAAATCTAATGCATTTGGGCATGTTGTCAGGGATTGGGTGGCAGCTCAGCACCTCTCCAATTGGAATCTATTTTTGAACTAAGGCAAGCAAAGACTCTTATTTCAGTTTTCTCATTACAGAAAACTAAAAAAAAAAGGTAAAATTGCATAAAAGTCAAGTAAGGATTGTTACAGGGCACTGTCATCTTAAGAAACATCTTCACCTAATTGGGATCACCTAATTGCTAACAGTCCCAATTGTAAAAGATGGCAGGGAGAAAATGATATTCCTCTTTCACATAGTATGTGAATATGACCTTGAATGTGAATGCATCCTTTCATGGCTAAGATATGATCTTCTATGGTTCCATTTTCCTGTATTGGAAGATCTTTTTACAATTCCATTGAAGAAGATACTGTCTTTAGGATGGAAAACAAAACTTCTTATGGGATGATCATGTTAAGAATGCACAATAAATCACTGGTGTTTGGGTTGTTTAAAATCTTTCCTTTCCTACAATCATCATCATATAAAAAGGGGAGAATGTACTTTTTTGAAATTTTTAATATATAGCATGCTTCATATGTGGCTACATCAGGGGTGGGCAGAAATCGGCCAGCGAAGGCATCTTGTACAGCCTGCTGCATAAATTAGAACACATTACAGTTTCAGGCCCATATGTGTGGGGATTGCGATCGGTTTTGTTGCTTTAATGTGTCAGATAGCCAAGTTATAAATTAATTGATTTTATTTTATTAAAGACACATGAGTAAGGATGCTCAGAGTCCAAAAGTGTTGGAAGGTCAGAGAATAATCATACTTATATTATTAAATAATAAAACATATATATTTAACAAAAAAAAAGTACATAAATTTAACTAAAACATTTAAAAATAAAAACATTAAATGACATAATAATTACATTAGTTATCAAGGAGTCTGAGGAACAATCATTTATAATTATATATAAAAAAATTAATGAATACAGATAAAACAGATCAAAACTATTATATAGATTATCTAATTGTTAGTTTGAATTTTAAGTCCAATTACTTGCGTATACACTTAACATACCCAGAGAGAGAGAGATTATATTCTTCTGCTTCTTCTTTCTTCCTTATTTTACAATATTAGTAGTCCTTAATTTTCCTTATTTTACAATTATTTTACAATACTAGTATTAGTACTCCTGTCTTTCTTTAAAATTTAACTATATTTTACTTACAGCTCTATCTTTGCGTTTCTTTTCTCAATCAGGATTTCGGAAGAAAAAAAAATTAAGGATAGAGAACTCTTACAAAAACTATAAAAAGTTAAGGAACGAAGTTTTTATTTTCTCTCAAAGGAAAACTTGCTCTCTTTCTTGTAATATATACTTTACTCTTGTACATGTGACAAGAAAGTTAAACCAGTATCTTTCCAACTTTATGAGAAGCCGTTTCTATCTATGTTTTTATTATATTTAAAACTCTGATTTTAAAATAAACTTGATTTCTGCTCTACGTTATATTCTCTTGTACAAATTCATGTCTCTTTATTCTATCAAACTTAGCTTTAAACTGTTTATTTTCACATAGAAGCGTTAAATTAGACTATTAACATCAATGCATATTGATGTTAATAGTCGTCTAACAATGCATATTCATGTTAATAGTCGTCATCTATGCGATATAATTTCCACATCATAGTCACAAAAAAACTGTTATATTTTAAATTATCATAATTTTACTCTGGTGATAAGTAAATTTTATTATAAAAAAATAAAATAAAATAAGCACTAAAATTATATTAATTAAAAAAAAATTAAGTTTCAAAATTAGTTACATTAACTCGATATATTCTTTCAAAATTTAAATACCGTAGTATAATTTTTTTAAAAAATTACTAATAGTCCTCAACTTATGACTAATCGTACTTATGATAGTCATGTAAATTCTGTCATTGCGTATATGAGCAATGATCTGATGTATCGATCATCATCCTTTTTTGTATCTGATTCTTGTGTTTTTGAGTTCATTAAATTTATTATAATAAAATGAAATATAATAATAAATATTGATAGTGGGCAATCTATAAGTTTTAGGCATTTCTGAATTCTGATCACTTTGACTTATGACCTCAGGGTTCAAACTAAACCCTGTTATGAGTTAAGGATTATCAATATATTCCATACTATATAACCACAAATAAGAAAATTTTTGCTCACAAATATTCAATGAATGATTGCACTAATAATTTAATGGTTTTGAAAATTTATAGTTATAAGATGTTAAATGCAATATAACATTTTCTTGACACTCACATAAAGATTCCCTCACTTAAAAAGAATATACTGATTGAAGCAGATAAAGCTATAACTCAGAGATACAAATACAGTGATACCTCGGTTCACAAACACAATCCGTTCTTTGATCCTGTTTGTGATCCAAAAAGTTCGTAATCCGAATCAATTTTTCCCATTGCAATTAATGTAAATCCAAATAATACGTTTTTTGTCCTAGAAAAAATTTTTAACATGTTATGGCTTTATGTGTGGAAATAATACAGAAAGGAAATAAATATAACAGTAATATTAGAAGAAAGCATGTTTAACACCATCTTCACTAATACTTTTAACTTTTTTGGGAGCCATAATAAGGGATAAATTTAATTAAATAAAGAAAAAAACTAAAATATCAATACTTGTTGGAACTTTACTGTACCCATATGAGCTGGGCGAACTGGATTGCTGCTGGGGACGAGGCTGTGCGCAGGGTTTTGTGCTCCGCGAGTCACGTGTGCTCCATACACTCCGTACGTGTGTGTTCGTGAACCGAAGCATCATTCGTAAAGCGAAGCAAAATTTGTTCGCAAATGGTGTTCGTAAACCGATTTGTTCGTGATCCGAGGTACCACTGTATATTTTTTCCTAATTTCATCATTTATCCTATGTATGTTTATATGCTTACTAGATTAGTTTTACAAGTTATTGATAGTTAGAAAACTGGGTCCAGACCTGACTTTGAAACTGAAAAACTAGTGGTCCGGGACTTAAAATTGAATCCAGATCCTCCAAGTTTTTAAACAGCTGCTTTATTATGCAGTGATTGACCATTTGACTGACTTATGTGCTTATTCTTTAATATAACTATTTTTTTGTTATGTGAAAAATATGAAATGTGTTATGTTGTATAAAAAATGATTACTTAAAATTATTAATAAAATTTTTAAATATTTTATTCTTCACTTTTTACTGTTACAGTATAAATTGCAATAACTACTTTTTCGATAACTAATTACAAATTTATGAAATGTAGTACAAGATTCATTTCTGTTCTGTTATGTGAAATAAATCCTCTTGACTTTTAAGAATAAAAATAAAAACTTTTTATTCAACCAAGAAGTAATCAGACTAATTTATATAAAATAACAAACAAATTTAAAAACATCATAAAAAGTTAGTTTATTGTGGTGATGTAAATTTGATCCCACTACACCTTAGCCAGTCATCAATGTGTTAAGTAATATGAATTTTACATAAATTGAAAAATAATTTTTTTTTACAAAAATTCTGAATCAAAATTTCTGAGTTTAGTTGGATTATAGTGATAGCAACTAAACAATGATATGGCACCATACTGTTATCTGACAGAAAGAAAGATAATGCCACATAGAATGATACTATACCAATAATATGATACCGTACTTAAAAATCAACAAATAATACATGTATTTTACAATATTTTACAATTTTCTTTCTTTCCTTATTTTACAATATTACTTCCTTATACAATCCTTATTATTTATACTTTATTACTTCTTAAAAAGGATAACTTGTGCTATTACAGTAAACTGTAACTGGTACAGTTTATTCAATGAGAGACTAGACACTACAGATGACGGACACATAAAAGACACCTCTGTAACAAGACTGAAGTATGAAAAAGGACTGAAAGAGACTGAAGGAGGCTGACTAACTGATTAACATCCTCTGAAGTTTTTCCTTTTTCCTTTTTTTAAAGCTTAGGATGTCCACCAATCCAACTACATTCCCAGAGAGGTTCGAATCAAACCCAGTTATTCAATTGGAGGAATTTGGTTTCTCTCCTCCCCCAGGAATGCTGATGAACGACTGTCAAGATTACTTGTTAATGGTTTTCTCATGAACTTATAGATTTTTTTCTATGACCTATAAGGTGATAAGTTTTTTTCTTCTCTCCCTCTCTGAGTTGTTTATGCATTTATTTTAATCTATATGATCACACTGATCTCCTATTTCACTTCAGCTAAATTTTTGAAATTCTTTTAATAACATTCCTGTCTGTTTCTAATAATTATCTGAATTCGTTAAATTATTAATTTCTGCATTATTTTATTATTACTACTATTATTTCTTTAAATTTAAGTGGTCTTTTTCCCATTTTTCGCACAACACACATTTTAAATCAAAAACGAAACTAGACATTGTTACTTATCGTTACAGCACAATTATTCAGAAATCATAATATTTTGTAAATAATAACATAAAATATATTTAAATATAATTAGTATGGAAAAAAGTATTAATTGTAATGATAAAAAGTAAGATAATATAATAATCGTGAAATGGGTGTGACCTTACATATGCATAAAATTTTAATGGAAATGAAAAATTAAAGTAATGGATATTCTGTATAGAATACATGTACATTAGAGAGATTACTCAATTTTATTATGATGTAATTAACCATGAACATAATTGGGCTTGCTGATAGCCCCATGTGTAGAAAATGTCAGTATGAGGAGGAAACTCCTCTTTCTTATTAAAAATATAAAAACAAATTTGACAAATTAATTTTTTTGAGTGAATATTCTGGATGTATGAAATAATCTCAAAAACTTGTTTTTAAATATTTATTTTCAGTATTTCTTTACAGTAAATGTGATGATAAATTAGTTGGTTGAATATCCAATACCTTAATTAAGCATTTTCAGTATCCATTGTTTATTATGACTAGCTATTGCATAAAATGGCAATAAACCTGTGAAATGTAAATTTAATATACTGAATTTGATTTATTTTGAATGATTTTTTTATTATTATTATTCATTATTCATCTCTAAATCCCTAATTATTATATTTAAGTTTAATTATAATCACCCTCATAATTTTTCATAAGTAGGTAAATTATTTTTATTATAATATAATTATTTTTTCTTTTCAATTTAGAATGTTTTCTTCCAAAAAGGTTTATGTATTCCTATCACTGCAAGCAGTACAGTACATTATCGTGGTTGTTCAAGTGCAGGTAAATTATTTTATCATTTTAAATTATTGTATATCCTTGTGCAAGCAAAGAACTTTTTTAAAAAAGTATTTTTATAAATGGATATCAATCCATAGTAAAAGTTCAATGAGACTGCACTAAATACAAACCAAAAAATAATAATATTCAATAACCCTTTAGCAGTCAAAAGATTTTATTCAGGAACGTTTTCAATGCACTTGGCGTCTTCCTCAGCTGCTACAACAATGTAGCAGCTGAGGAAGATGCCAAGTGGGTTGAAAACGTTCCTGAATAAAATCCTTTGACTGCTAAAGGGCTTTTGAGTATTATTAATTTTGGATATCAATCCATTTATAAAAACAAAGTCTATAAAAAATTTTTTCTATATCCACATATCAAATTGATCATACATAGGTTGATTGAATGAATTGCAGTTGTATTCAGCATTAAAGTGAAGACTTTTTATTATATATTATAATATCATATTATTGCTAGGATGAAATATAATTAATTAGTTCTCATATAATTTATTGACACCACAGAAGTGCATTTATCTTGTTTTGCTTTTGAATAGCCCTTGCTATTTCAATGTCAACTTTAATTACTTGACCTCACTGCTGAATTTCATAAAAAATCAATAAAATAGTTCAAAGATTATTCAAGAGAATCTCTTAAGTTGAGTATGTGCTATTTTTTATATAATAATAGTCAAAAAATCAACTTACCACAAATTATAATTATCCAAAGAATAAGCATTATTCTGTATAAATTTGTTATTCATTTAACATACACAGTTGTTAAATGTTTGGGAGAATGTTTTTGACTTTAACCAGTAATCAAAATTTTAAATATTTTAAATTATTCATGAGATAATTCATATTGTTTAATAATTGTTTTAATTTTTATAATAATAATGATAATATAAAATTATATAGATATAGGTATAAGAGCTTTCTGATTTATGTGAATTTAATTTTCTGTATAAAGTTTTGACATACAGAATATTTTAAATATAATCTTTATAATTCAGTATACAATGCAGTTACATAATAATAATATAACAATATTTATGATATTGCTATTGATGGCTAACATTACTATAGACCAGAGATAGGCAAAAGGTGGCCTGTGGGTTGGATCCGGCCCGCCGCAAAATTAGAACACATTACAGTTTCAACCCCACATGCATAAAATTTTAATCAAAAAGAAAAAAATAAAATAATGGATATTCTGTATAGAATACGTGTACATTAGAGAGATTACTCCAAATTTTGATGATGTAATTTAACTATGAACATAGTAAATTTCACCATTCACTTTAAGTTGTAAATTTGTTTTTGCAAATTAATTACATGGGTTTCTAATATTTTGTAACATTCTGATGTAATAGTTATTAGCAATCACTCAGTTTAAAAGAAAATTGCAGGAACCGGAAGCACTCTCCTCTTCCTGGAAATAGCTTAACGCTCATATCACATGACGCATATTTATTTATCCATGGTTTTAAAGTCTAACGGCTGAAGATGGTCCTAAAACAGATCGAAAACGTTCCCGTTTAATTCTTATTTGCTCTGCTAAATAGTGCTACATTCGTTTGTTTTTGAATTTTCATTCATTTTAAAAGAAAATTGTCTGAATTTATTAATTCGTAGGATGAATTATTTTATAATGTTTCTAACGAAAAAATAATTTCTACGGATGATTTTGAACTCTGCATACAAACAAAAACTAAGAAAGTAACAATTCATAGGACAAATTATATTATAATGCTTCTAACGAAAAAAATAATTTCTACGGATGATTTTGAACTCTGCATACAAACAAAAACTAAGAAAGTAATGCAAGAAAAGTATATTTTTAAAAATAATATTGATACATGAATATATTCTTTGTGTAAGTATCACAAAAGTTGCTACACACGATAGCGTGATTAAGAAGGAGCAGATAAATTGGCTCAACCTATACACCATTAGCGAGATTGACAAGAATGTGTGCAGATAAATTGGCGCAACCATTATATTTTCCTATAGGATAGTGAGAGGAATATGTTTGTGCAAGAATCAATCTTGCTTGAATGTGAGTAGTCATTTTATCTGCAGATAAACTGGCACAACCATTATTCTTCTCTTGTAGGATGAGAGGAATATGTTTGTGCAAGAATCAATCTTGCTTGAGTAGTCATTTTAAGTCAAAGTAATTTTTTATTAATTATTAATGATTACTTAATATTATCATTAATAATTACATAATTGCAGTGCCATAAGTTTAAATTTGCCCTTAGGTATTTTTCAATTTTTATATGGCTCGCTTTATCCTGAAAATTGTTTATCGGCTCATGGCAGAAAATAATTGCCCACCCCTACTATAGACAGATAACTCTTGATACTAAAATTATTTTATGTCATAATAATAATATATAATTGTGTATATGCATGATATATATATATAGAGAGAGAGCATATCTTTTTTTATTTTATAGTAATAATTTTGCCATTAAATTACATAGATAAATTCAGTTTAAGCAAAACTTGATATACACAATTGCCAGGAATGCAAGTCTTAAGTCAAGAAGTTCCTGTATTAAAAATTATTAGGTTATATTAATTTATCATCAAAATTTTTTCTGTAGATACAATATATAAAATATTATATCTTAATTACGGTGCCTTAAGGTTAAATTCGCCCTTAGGTATTTTTAAATTTTTATACGGTCCTCTTTATCTTAAAAATTGTTTATCCGACCCGCAGCAAAAAATAATTGTCCACCCCTGGGCTACATGTATGATTTCTTGTTCTTTCTGTCTGAGCATGGCTAATTATAAGCTTGCCTCAAAAATAGTGCCCTACTTATCTAATGCTTTTTGAACTAATGCAATTAGGTTTTAGTTATTTCAATATATATTTGAATTATAAAATAGTCTGTATATTAATCTTCTTATGTGTCTTATGTATTTTTGGTCTGTATTGAATCAATAATAGATTCAATTTTTATTATAATTAACTTATTCTATTATCATCATGAATTCATATTTAATATACAAATGTTAGAAATAATTTGAAATTATAAAATATATATATATAAATTGCTTTTCTAGATTTATGTGGAATGCTAATCATAATTTTGGTATTATTTATTTAATTCTAAAGTACTATGAAGCAGAAAAAATATATACTATGTAATAATCAATGATAATCCAAAATTAGTTTAAATGGCCTCTTATGAAAGTAACTGGAATTAACTACTGTAAATCTATATCTATATTACTCATAAAATACAGATTATGTATGTGAGTATGTATGGAACATTTTATTTAAAATCTATAAAAGATATTTAGGAATATGATATAGAATTTTGTTCAGTATCAGTATGGCATGCCCCTACATCGCCCTTTTTTTATTTGGCTCTTTTTTAGGGCCCTAGGGAGCCCAATTTTTATTTATTTTATGACAATAAATATCAATCAATAAATATCAATAGATGGCACTAAGTGTCAAAGTAAGGGGCAACAGGTAAATATCAATAGATGGCGCTAAGTGTCAAAGTAAGGAGCAACAGATAGCTTACCTGCACTACTATTACTGGATTTTTACATAATTATTTAGCCAATATTTACCTTCATTACAATTACTTACAGAATTACTTAGCTAAAACAATTATTACTGATTGTTTTAGGGGACAACAAAAGACCGAATATTTTTAAACAAAATTTTATAGTGAAAGGAAAATATTTTACTGATAGCACAGCATAGGTTGAGTACAGTACAATTTAAAACTTTAAATTGTTATATTATTAACATTAAATTGTAATAATTTTCCAACTGTAATTTGTATTTAAACAAATAGCTAAAATATCTTTGTGGGCCATACAAAATTGCTTTGCGGGCCACCAGTTTGAGACTACTGTACTATGCAACAAAGGGCCAAACACATGCTTCACTTTTTGATGCAAAGCAGGTGTTTAGCACATGTTTGATTGTTTGTTGTATTTCTATATATTTAATGCAAGTGTTTTCATATAGGAACAAATTTTGAAAATTCAATCATTTAATTTTTGAAGGAAATATAATCAAACAATAACAAGAGAAAAATCTATACAACTATACTTCCACTTGTTATCATAAAAATTATAAGTCTGTTATAGCACAAATTCACAGTGAGAATTAATCTAAAAGTAAAATACAATATGATAGATCATTGTATTTTCCACAAAATCCCAATTTTCTTGCTTATAAATTAAAAAGAAAAAGTTGTGAAAAATCAGAAATCCGTTTTTTTTTTATTAAAAAAAAAATTTTTGAGTTTCAAATGATATATTTTAATTTAATAAAATAGTGGAAAGGATTAAAGTGCAAGCTATCATTCAAAATATGGTCATAAGAAAAAAATGCAATCAATTGGATTTAGAAAGAAAAATATTTATAATTAATTTTAAGGCAATCATTGTCAACACATTATCTATACCTGTATCAATGATATGCAATACCATTGACCACATATTATCATGCTGAGGTCATTGTTAATTACAGTTTTTTTATTTAACACTTGTCTAATAATTAAATGATAGGTATTTTCATGATATATAAAATGAAATGATTTATAATCCATTTAGGGATTTTAAATACAAGAATCCCTTGATTAGTGCAGTTAAGAAATCTTTGCAATACACTGCATATATCAAAACTGCACTGATTAAACTAAAAAATCAATGGGAATAATTATAATGAATCCTGGAAAATATCAAAATTTTAAACTATAAAACCAATGGGAATAATTATAATGAATCCTGGAAAATATCAAAATTAGTTAATAGGAATAATTATAATGAATCCTGGAAAATATCAAAATTATAAAATATGTATTTTTTTTCCCTCTCAAAATGTATCTATATTGCATTACATGTACTTTAATTGTATTTTTTTCCCTTCTCTCAAAACATATCTATATTGCATTACATGTACTTTAAATAATTGAGGAAATGCATAGTTATTTAAAAATTTATAGCAAGAATTGAAATTTATTTTTCAGAAAAAAAATTATTTTTTACAAAATTGCATAAATTTTGTAAAAAATAATTACATGTCCGTAGACATCAAGTACTGGAGAGGAATTGAAGGCAAGGCTGGCTATATAAGTAGACGTCGAGTACTGGAGAGGAACTGAAGATAAGGCTGGCTATATAATATTGTATTCACTATTATTATGTAGTTTGCTATTCACGCTAAATTTATTAATAAATAAAATTACAAATTTAAAATATAACAATTAAATGACAATAAGTCATAATATTAACAGAATTAAAAATAAATAAATAAATTTATTGCAGTGTTCTAATCATGTAGACTACAATCGCCAAGATTCAGTTGCCAATGCTTCAGAGGGTTTGCAAAAAAAAAATTGCACTTGTTAAAGTGCACTAATCAAATCTGGCCCCACATATATTAAAGAATAGTCTCAAATTTTTTTTTGCACACTAATCAGGCCCACACTAATCAAGGGATTCCTGTATTACAAATGCAAGAATATTGCAAAAGTTTTTTAATTTAACTTATTTTCAATATTTAAGTTTCTTGTAGCTGTTGTGCTTTAGAGATATAGGAAAAGATAATTAATAAGTCAGAGGTATACTGAGAACATCAGTAAGTTAATGACAGATTGATTAGATGGAGGACAAAAATCTGCACTTTTATAAAATATACCAAAAACTTTTTGATTATGTTATACAGGTGCCTGCCGCTTTATAAAATCACTTCTGTCCGAATCATTTTGATTTTATTAACATTGTTTTCGGTGCATCTACACCCTCTTCAGTGCGGGATGTGCCTGAAGAGGTGTAGATGCACCAAAAACGTTAGTACAATGTTGATATTAAAGAGGAGTTTTTAACTATACTGCGTGTAGTGCTGTTATTTTAAATATGTGAAATAGATCCGCGTGCTATGGCTCAACTAGAAACCTACCCTTAACTTTAGAAGAAAAAATAATTTATAAAAAAGAATACTTTTGAAGATAATATTCATAATTCAGTTTATTAGAATAGGCAATGTAAACTTACATCCTTTCATATCTACTATATACTGTATTTAGAAAAAAGTGCTCAGAAATATTTAATATCAATTGAGTATACTATATAAGGTAAATTATTTCGGTTCGGTTTTCGCATAGAATATTCAAATATTTTAAATTTTCTTAACGAAGTATTTAATAACTTACCGCTTTTGTTTTAAATGGAAACTGAGTAAACGAAATACCCTCCATGATAAAAATCAAATTGTCATTTGTTCATAATTATTCTATTTCGATGGAAAAATTACTTTTTTTTATTTTATAATGTACTTACATCCTTTTATATCTACTATATATTTAGAAAAAAGTGCTCAGAAATATTTAATATCAATTGAGTATACTATATAAGGTAAATTATTTCGGTTTTCGCATAGAATATTCAAATATTTTAAATTTTCTTAACGAAGTATTTAATAACTTACCGCTTTTGTTTTAAATGGAAACTGAGTAAACGAAATACCCTCCATGATAAAAATCAAATTGTCATTTGTTCATAATTATTCTATTTCGATGGAAAAATTACTTTTTTTATTTTATAATTTATTAATTTTCAAATATATTTAAATGAAGTACTGTCAATTTGCGGAACTTAAAATTTTTGGCCCCGCAAAATATTATTCGAGGCCTACCACAAAAAAAGAACAAATTTTTATATACTGTAGATATTATTTTTAGAAAATAACAAAAAATAAAATTGCATTATTTAAAACACAATTGAAAATTATCAAAAGAAAATATATTAAAATTCTTCCTCCTAGATTTTAAATTTGCAAAATCTCTAATCATATCATTTATTTCCATATTTTTGGTTATTGCTCCTACCGCTGCATTGTTCTGATTCAATGAATATTTTACTCTTTTCATGGTGCATTTAATTTTTATTGCATTATGTTGTTAATTTAAAAAAAAAAAAGGATAAAGAAAGTACAAATAGGATTTGGGCTCCCGCTTTGCGGAGACCGGCGCATTGTAGTTCTGTCACTGGAATTATTTTGCTGTTCGATATACAGAGCCGGATTTGCATTTTTGGGGGCCCTAGGACAAGCAAGGCTTTGTGGCCCCTAAAAATTCAAATGAGCTACGTCTAATTTTAAAGGCTCCTTATAACTTATAAGGAACGTTTAAAATTTTACTTTTTATCTAGCACTTTAATAAAAACCTATTTTTTCTTATTAAAAGTTTATAAAAGTTGAAAACTGATTGATAGTTTTGGGGCCCCTAGAATCGCGGGGTCCTAGGACTCGGCCTATTGGTAAATCCGGCCCTGTCGATGTATCTTATGAAAATTTAAGCATTTTCGTTCCGAATAACTTATACTTTTTTATTTTTATTTGTCAATAGATGACGCCACTTTCTACTCACAAGTCAGTAAGAATTTGGTACTAAGTGGCGGGGCGAAACAAATTCTTCCCATCCATGGTTCTTCCAGATTGCCTATTTCTGCAAAGGAGTCAGCCAAATTGTGGAGGACGGGGATCGACGGACCTGGCCCGGAGAACATGATAGATATTTTCAAGGAGTGGGAACCAAGACTCGAACTCAGATCCTCTAAAGTGGAAAGCCGAAGCATTTCCACCATCCTGGTTTCCACGCGGTCAATCCGGCCCCGTTATATTTATAGCGAAACATTTAAGTTTTCAATAATTAGGATTCAAATTATATACAATACTGTAATATATTGAATAATAATGAAGATAGATTATAGAAACATTTTTAAAACTCGAGAATCTTTAATTGTGCTTTTATATTAAATGAAAATGAGAATTATCTTTTGACTGTGGAATTGAAACGAACTGAGTCTATTTAAATTAAAAAATTGTGAGGCAATTTTGAATATTTAAAAAAATAATATTAATGAGTGTTTCTTCAATTAGGCATTCATTTAATCTGATCTAATAAACAACAGATCATGAAAATCAAATTAATATTTTATTTTTATTTAAAAAATATAAAGGTTCCGTATTCCTTTACATTAGAAACTAGAAGAGTGAAACGTTATTATATAATTATATTCCTAAATTTATTATTTCTAATTAATCACTTTAATTATATTTTAATTAATTAAGTTCGAGAAGTTGAAGTTAAAAAGCTATTCACTTAAAATTTATTTATTTTTATATATTGTAGTTGTATCCAATCAAAAATAAGTCAAGTACGCTACTAGAAATTAGGATACTTGTTGAAATTTATATACTGTATGACTATTTGGTTGACGTTATTGTTTTATTTTCTTAAATCGTCAACTAAATAGCTGCATCTAAATTTTAACAAGTATCCTAATTTCTTAGTACTATACTTAGCTTATTTTTTACATATTAGATGATTTTGATTGGATATCATTTATTTTTTAGATGAACACCCCTGTTCCTTTCAGGAAATATCCGCCCAGTTGGCGATTATAGAAAGTTAAATGCTTGCACTATACCAGACCGTTACCCAATTCCCCATATTCAGGATTTCTCAAATGCGCTTTATGGTAAAAATATCTTTTCAAAAGTCGATATTGTCCGAGCATATTTTCATATACCTGTCCACCCTGAACACATACCAAAAACAACAGTATGCACACCCAGGGCCCGCTCTAGGGGCCAGCAACCCGGGCATTTGGCCGGGGCGGCAAATCTAAGGGGCGGCATTTTGGTTGTGAATGTGACAAAATAATTATAAGTTAAATACTTAATTAATCGAAATTTATATTTGTCGATTTTTTCTTTGACTAAAATTACCATGCAATTTATATTTATCATTATTTTTTAGCCTAAAAGCTAAAAAAAATATTTGCAATCCTTAATTCTGAAGAAAACAATCATAAAAGAGCGGCATGCTTAATTAAATAACAAAAGAAGATTAGATATCTAAATCGCGTACCGCATAGAACAGCACGCAGAGCGCTGCGTGAACTTACTGACGTCACTGACACGTCAGACTCGGAGCGGACACGTCACAGGATGCGCAATAGCACACCTTGTATATTTCCACCATGGTTTTAGCTAGAGCTTTTTCCTCCGATGACGATTATCTTGTAGAGCAATCTAAGTGAAGCGATTACAGACATACTCGTATACCGGATCATTAAATGGCGGCCCTTATTAAGTTATAGCGCCACCCGCAGATTTTGTCTTTTTAGAGAAACTATAATTTTAATTTAATTTTTATTCCTTAATTTTTAAATTATTGATAACGACAAAAAATTTAGCTGTGGCATAAATTCGAGTGTTAGATTTTTCTAATGATACCCTATTTATAGGAATCGATACAATGAAATATTTCTTATTTCTTATTTCTTATGTATCATATAAATTATTTATTAATAATCATTGAAATTAGCATATATTATGTGTGGCCCGAGACAATTTTCTTCTTCAAATGTGGCCCGAGGAAGCCAAAAGGTTAGACACCCGATTTAGGTTCTAAAATTTTTTCCAGTCCGCAGTTACCTCATTGCTGCTTAATTCTCGTTAACAACCAAACTGATAAAATATCCTACGAAGGCAATCTAATACGCGATGCAATAGGTTCTGCTATATATATATATACTAAATATTTTTAAACATTTGAATCTGGGAACGTACGTGCGCCCGCGCGCGCATACATACACGAAATTTCCTGGATTCAATCATATTAAAATATTTAGGATAATACGAAATTTTTTATCCTTCCAGATAAATTGGGTATTATTATTTTCGTACAACTTATGTTAATTTAGTGTCCAATATAGTTTATTTAAATAAAAGTGTGGGAGAACTATAAAATAAAAATAATCATTTTACGCCACTTTCCATCTTTAACCTACTTAAAGGCGGGACAATTTAAATGCCTAAAATCGCAGCTATAATTCAGCTTTTAACGGAGGGATGCAAACCAGTGGAGAATGGTCACTGTATACGGAGAAAAGTGCGTGTCGAAGACGACAATCAGCGATTAGTTGCCACTGTCAATGTCTGAAATTAAACTATCGATGGCGACTTTGCGCTCCTGGCCAGGATACGCCAAATCCACCGTTTCTTCTCGGTCCTGGTGAAACATTCGCCATCACTGATTAGTCGCGAAACTCTCAGCCATTAAAAACTGAATTACAGCGTGTATATTCCGCTCGGACGGGTTTTCAATCGTACTAGCCATCTTCGACATTACGCCACGCGTTTAAATGACACAAGCGCGCAATTTAAGAACACCGCGCGTGCGCCACACATTCAGCTTCATTTAATCATTCGCGTTTCAAAATTGAAACGTCAACTTATCACGTGGCGCGCTTCGAACGGGTTTCATTCGAACACACCTTATAAGATTTATAAACACCGGTTCGAACATTTAATAGATCGAAAGAGACTTTCCTCTCTAATATAATGTTAGAGTAGGTATTCATCCGAGAGAAAAACTGTGGCGAGAGGGAATTCGGCAAATTGACACACCCGAGAGTACCTACCCTTAGAATATTAATTTTTATTGGATGTGTTTTTAAGATCGCATCGATTTAAGAGGGGAATCGACTCGCTCGGCATATAAGAAATTCGACACAATGTGTGTTGGCTATAGTCCGTTTTACTTTGAGTTGGGACCAGCCATCTACGATTGGGACTGACATCGCAGACACGTCACGCCACGACGTGTTACCGGCGAAATACTCTAAAGCGGAAACAGATATCCTTCCGCCATCATCATGACGCAGAAAAAATTTTCTATTTTTTTGCACAAAATAATAAAAAAGCTTTATCAGTCAATTATCTTTTATAATTATGTCAAAGTCATATATAGAAAGTTGGTAAGTTTAGTGGCACGCGCCCTCAAGCGCTACAGACCATATGGGCATTAAGAATTTCCACCCATATAGTCCAAAGGGAGAATTACGGATTTGTTTCCGAGATGGTGAAGTAAACGCTAACTAGCTCCTGTTTTTTCCTCAGTTCTTCACCAACTCTATCAATTGTAGCCTCGATACACCCGTCAATTCAGAAATTAGTTGGGTGGCATTTCCGAATGCAGATGGGCCAATCTGCCGTAAATTCGTTTCGTCTGGATACGAAGCTATTTTCCGATGTAGACGCCACTACCAATGGAGTTCGGTGACAGAACAGATCCGATAGAAAGAATTCGACCGCTGGTGATTCGTTGCCTCGTATTCGCTGAACAGATTAGTACAATACGGCTGACAACGAGTCTTAGTAAGCGAAATATGCGACCACCTCGCCCATGACCAACCATTTTCGATGAAAACCACTCAAAAAAATCTTACCCTTAATTATTAATGATGAAAATCTTAATATATAATTAATAAAAATTCTATTAAAAGCAATTATCGCGCATTTTTAATAATTGCGCGATAAATAAAACACTTTCCTCTCGTAGTAATTCATCAATTTTTTATTTGTTTTTTACCGTCGTTAATATTTGTTACTCGGTTCTAACCGAGAGCGCCGCCATCTGGAAAAAGCTTATGGATGGTACTTTGGTAACGAGTCGGAACTGTGGATCCGGTCTGCCACTCGTCGTTCGGTAAAACGGATCCAAAACTTTTGTAGATCGGGTGGTATACCGAACGCGAATGTCGAACGCTATTACGAAATCTCGCTAAAAAATGAGATGGCGATTAAAAAACGTTTTTACTTAAATCGCGTAAATGATATTATCACCAAATTAATATTCTTTTGAAATTATATATTAGCGATTAAGTGAAGTAAACTGGCGTATAACTAAATTTACATTATTTCTATCGAATATGGCTAAAAGCGCTTAAGCTACGGATCCTTAAGGCCGTGATACACTAAACGCGAAGCGGAGCCGAGCGAAGATGAATTTGCATCCTTCGCTTCGCGTTGCACCGCGCCGCAGCCCGTCTACATCGCGGAGAGTTACTTCCCACGTTTCGTGGATTTGCCGATAGAGGTCGTTGGCGGAGTGTGGTTGATTTGTTATTAGAAAGAAGTGATCGTATATTTTCGGTATTTTTTTAATCTCGTATCATGTAGACAGGGTCTTTTTTGTACTTCTAAAACAAATCCTATATCCGAATCCCAACCACACGGTTGAAATTTCATTTTCCAAGTATATAAAACATTCGTTTCTATTGGTCGATCGCTTCCTTCGCGTCTCGTCGCACCGTATTATTCGCGCGTGCTGATTGGTCGAAGTTCAACTTTTTTCATCTCCTTTGGCGCGGCTACGCGCGTTATCTCGAGCAGCCGCGCGGGAAAAGCTAGTCCGAGACACACTGTAGGCGCGACAGCGCCAAGTTGCTTTTTTACGCTTCGCTTCGCGTCGCGTTCAGTGTGTCACGGCCTTTACTCTTCGACTTAAAGCGAAACAGAGTATAACCACTGTATAAGCCTGATTATTCGATTTGCCCTACAACATTAAGTCGCGCATTATTTTATAAAGTTTTTTACTGATTTCCAAAATGTCTCTGGTAGACAGCTTATGTTTTTAAAAAACTGAATTAGAAAACTACGGATCATTTCTACTTATCAAAATGGGATGGATTTGGATTTTTATCGAAGATTATTATAACTATCGCTTTTGTTTTACGTCCATTACGGAATGAAAGAATTATAGAACGTAATAGTGGTCCAATTTTTGAATATATCGAATTAAAAACAGTTACAGTATATTTTCGGGTTAAAACATTATCGACCAGAAACAAATAGAAGATGCCGTAGCATCCTATTCCGCGCTTGTACACGTTTTTATTAGTCCTGGCTATATAAAGACCTAACGTGTGAAATTTTCATTCGGGTCGGGGATTTTTGCTATTTATAAGCTAAAGTTCATTCCGAATAATAGAATTTATCGACGTCGAATGATTCTATTTAATCATTCTTTATCGTCACTAAAACTAGCCGAGCGTATGTTTTCTGCAGAAAGATACGCGAATCTTTTCCTCCGTGTCGATTCCATCAACAATATATTTCGGTTGTATCGACTCGTAAATATCCCGTGACCCGAATTCCGAACAATGGCCTCATCCACTATTTAAAAACAGCGTTATCCCATTGGTGTAGATGGGGTAGGACATATAAATTTGACACTAGCTATAGAAAAAAAAGAAATACCTGCCGATCCGGGTACACCTAAAAATCCACCGGTAGCGATCGATCCTCGATCGGTGGCTCCGTACTCGCTTCTAGCCGAGTTTCCGGTGGAATTTTGATCCTCCAGATTTTGTTTGGATAAAGACCTAGCCATAGGATTAGCCGGGACACCGTGAGGAGCCAAATGACTGGTTTCTTCGATCACCATTCCCGGTTCTTGCTCGTCTTGAAACGAACTGAATCCTTTGTCTTTTCTGTAGTAGTTGATGAGGATGAAAAGGAAGAGAACGATCAAACAGGCGAAGCCGTATCCTCGGAATGTCACTTGAGTCCCTAATCCATTCAGAATAGAATATATTACTTTAGAAATCCTACTCAGAAAATTCAACTATCTAAAATAAATAATTATTAATTTTATTTTAGCCATGTTTTCGAGAGTTGTAATTTATTATTTCTAACAACAGCGTCCATTATAACGAAATTTCTTTGGATTTTGATCACAACCGCAGCTCCCGAGACAATATTGGTTTTTCTAAACTTCTCTAGTAGTATAGGTAAGTACCGATATTAGAATATTTTATTTCGTAAATACTTTAATGATAAGTAAAAAAGAGATACTTGGAATTTTTAGTCGATTAAAAAGGTTGTGGATTTTATCGTCATATTTGGTTGGTAAAAAATGTTTCCATATTTGATAGTCTGTGTCGCTCTGGCCAAATTACTTCCAAAAGTGACTACTACGGGTTAAATAGATACTTCGCTGAATAGGACTTCTGTATAATTTTTTTTATTAATTTTAAAATAATATTTTCTGCGGCTCTCGAACATTCAAAAATGTATGAAAAATATTATTACCGAAGAAGTCGCCCATCCCTGGCATATTATGGGGGAAGTAATTTTTTTTCTAGTTCGTTAGTATTTCGACGAATGGCGATAGAAAATAGTTTACTATAACCTCCTATAAGCCCGCCAAAAATATAGAAGATGGAAATCGAAAAATAAGGGAATTTTCATCCAGAAATTATAGTCATTGTTTGAAGTAATATTATCGATGGTAATAATTCGGCATAGTGAAAATTAATATATTTAATGCGTTTCGCTTTCGATGATGTTCTAATTAAGTCACCCGATTGAAAATTGCCATCGACGGAAAAGATGGCTTCGGGATTAGATGCCGAATCTAAATTTTTGTCTTCGATAAGAACACGTCTTAGGAGCTCTTTGGTCTCGATATGAAGCACGAATCGTGTCGATGCTTGGCAGATATATGGCCTACCTATACAGGACATTCCGCGGAAGAATGACCATAAAAAACACGCAGTAAATAATTCATTATATATTTAATATTAATTGGCTGAGGAAAACCTTCTAAATCCATTTTCTATTCGAAAGATTCTTTATTAATCGCCATATTTCCTTCTTCGTTAGCAATAAATATGGCGAAAGTGCGACGGGTAGGCGGTGAAACCGGAAAACTTTTCTAATTTCTGATCGCCCCGCCTAAAAATAAATCTTCCTACTTCGAAGCTTTCTTCGGCTTAAATGCCAGTAAGTACGATACCGAAATATCTGATTTTATTTAATTTTATACAATTTAGTAATTTATTACACTGTGTAGTCGATGAGAAATTATTGGATGAAAAAAAGAGTTAATTTTTGCTATTTAGTAAAGTGGATATCATCCAACTCGCGGTGGCATCGGAGTAAGATGACTAATCGCAACTTTTTTCAAATTATTAATGGTGACTCGATTGTTGTTTCGAAGTTTTTCACCGAGTCATATATGCGAAACACTCCTAAGTACAAAAAATACCAAATGAAAATATTCGAATTTAATTTCAGTTTTAGGGTGGGAAAAGAAAAGTTGGTCTTCGTCTTCCCATTCACCATACTTTTTTTTTTTAACTTCTCGGCTATTCGTATTGTTACCACGAATTTTCAAAATATATGCATATAAAAGATTTCCTTAACCTATTTTGTGTATCGAATTTTAAAAAGAGCATTCTGTAATTTTATATATATTTATAAAATTGTAGGTAGGTTGGTATATTTTTATTACAGAGTCGGTTTCTCTTTGTATAACTTTTTATAAATAAATAATGCCACGACTAAACGAATAAAAAAGATTATTAGTTAAAAGTAAACTTCATCTATTAGTTTATAGAAGCGGAATTTATTACGTTATCGAAAACTTTTTATGTTTCTTATTCTATAAAAAAAATAGAGGATGGATCGATTATTCTTCGCTAGAGTTCGGGTCGATTTCTATATTGAATTGGTTTCTTTTTCGGTATAAATTCGCCATTTTCTTCTCTTTGTTTCGATATAACTTTAAACCGTCCGCAGAAATTTTTAAAGAAATAATAAATAAAAATCCCACGGCCAATTGTCGAATTATATTACCAGGATCTATTGGATAAAATGTGTGGAAAAAGTAATATAATCGAGTAAAAATTAAAATTTATATATTTTAATGGGTTTAAAGTTTGGTCATCAAAAACGAGTCGAATTCAAATTTTTAATTTTGAAAAATAAATATTTTACGAATGACGAACTATAACGAACGTTTCTCTCCCTTATAATCATTAAGTGTGGCGTTTTACGTGTCGTCGGAGCGATAGATCACTAATAAATTTTGTTAGTATTTTTATTACTTTTGTGACGGATAAACCGACTGGCGTTTACAAGTGTAGCGGTAAAGTAAGGAAAAAAAAAACAACCGAAGCCAATGTAATTAAAATTTTGGAGTAGATCCGAAATAATTATGGTTTTGTCTCTTAACTCCTCGATTCTCTTGTTTTAGATACTATTCATTTTACTGTTTTCCTACGCAAATATATTCCTAGTGATTAAATCCGTTACAGCTCCACATTTAAATGGTGGAATAGATACTTTATCTTTATTTATTAAAATTGAAATCGGTATAATAAAACTGGACTTTTTCTGTTTGTGTGATAATTTATGGCGCGCTCCATCCACGGTTTGGAAAATCTTTTACCGTAAAAACATTAAATTTCTCGATTCGTCTAAGAAAACGTTAAAAGTTGTTTAAAGGATGTATAGGTAAAGCAAAATTGAAAAAGCAGTTAATAGTACTCACCAAAATGAGTGACGAAAATTCCTCCAATTACCGCTCCGCATCCTCTTCCTAAGCCGTGATGCAATCCCTGAAGGACGCCTTGAGCGGAAGATCTCAAAGTTGCGGGGGTAGACTGAGTAATATAAGAACAACAAGCCGCCCATACGGCAGCGTGGGTGATGCCTGTAATTATATCGTCATTAATTTTAACTAGTCCAGGTAGTCGGTTAATGTTTTGTTATT
Organism: Olivierus martensii; assembly: GCA_000484575.1. NCBI lineage: Eukaryota > Metazoa > Arthropoda > Arachnida > Scorpiones > Buthidae > Olivierus > Olivierus martensii. Next base: position 139,907 of record AYEL01088739.1, read on the forward strand.
TACAATCATTACGAATATTTCAGAAAATATGGGAAATTTTTTCTTTGAAAACAAACGAAATAAAATGTTAAATTATCAAAGAGATTATGAAAAATTGATGGCTAAGAAAATTGAATATATGTTAAGACCGTTGTTTGCATCGGGAAATATTCACACCATTGTGTAAGATGGTCAAAAACAGATTATACCTTATACAAATATTTATCATGTTTTTGTTAATTTATGGTTATTTTTTCTCTCGTTTATTTACTCACTTTAATGCGTAAGTAATAACGCTAATAGAATGCGAACAACGATTATCTATCGCGTAAAGAACCGATTCGAGTAGAACTTCGCGCATTCTATAGTATAGTAATTGGCGAATTACATTTTAGCATTCGGTTCGATTAATTTTCAATCGAATTACCATTAAAATAATTAATCATTAATCGCGTCTTGTACGTCGGTTATGCAAAAATTGATTTAAACCTATAAATTTTATTGGCGATTTGGTTAAAACGACTGATTAGTTTAAAGTAAAAAAAAAAAAAGATTATGACCGTTCCGAAAATTGCCTATCGTTTAAATGTAATTTTGAAGATGATAATATAAATTTTCTTTATCGCTGCCATATAAAGGATTCTGTAAACTGATTCGCTTATATAAAAAGACAATTTTTGCGGAAGAGTTTTCTCGATCGAAATCTTATTTTCCATTTGTGATCAAAGAAAATGTTTCCCATTTTAGACTGGATCAATGAGCGCGGTTCCTATTCTAACTGCGTATGAACAGTTTCCCTGAAGAAAAAATATAAGAATAAAAAAATGTTCCTAATTAAACTTTAGTTATTTTAAATACTTTCTTTTTCTTATTCTATAACAAAAAATGCCCCGCATCTCTTACGATATTTCTAATACTTTAATAAATCATTCCACTTTTTTCGGGATTACTCTTTTAGATGCGATGCTTTTCTAATTTATATCTAATCTTTTAAGGAAAGTATAAGATAATATTTGCTAATATTAATGAGAAAATATATTTAAAATCTTACCTTGGACGAATTCGAATGGTAAAACCCACCAAGGGTTTCTCAACCAAGAAATGTATAGGAATCTGCATACATTCCCTCCCAGACCGATGCACAGAACCTACATCATTGAATAAATATATGAAAAAAATCGAATATTTCTGTTCTAAACACTAGACGCGACGTCACACCGACTTCATCGATAAATAGCGAACTGTTGAAGTTATTTTTTTTTTTTAATTAATGATTGACTTCTCTGGTCTAATGGAAGACCAGTCGAAAAAGAAATGATTGATCATTGATAGCGAAACGTCACAAATGTCAGGAAAATCCACGAGGGATGTTTGTGGTAGCCATAGCAACGTGTTTCTACATCGATCTCTCCAGTGGCCCATTTCTGAAGGACATGGAGGAAATGATCTGTTGGATTTAATCATTCGCGAATATAAAATTTATAAGAATAGCATCCATTCGTTATTTATTATCTAAAACTAATGAAAAACAACCTTAAGGAATTTATTCTGACAACTTTAAGGAATTTACGCATCTACCCGACCCGACGTCGAGAACAGATTAATCCAAATTTTTAGAGGGAGAAGGGAATATTCGTAACATACGAAGTGGTTGGAGAAGAGTATCCACGTTACACCGACGTTGTCTTCTTTTAATTATTTCACGAATCTTATTAAGTTTCTTTAATAACTAGTAATCTAATTAAATTAAACAATAATAATAACTCACTTTAGTATGGCCGATTTGACGGATAAATTTAAAGCTAAAGAAGTAAGCGAAAATTTCGGAGATGTGGTTGATGACGGATGCGACTCCAAAGAGTGTCGGAGTTCCTCCCAAGTCTTGTAGGTGCCAAAAGAGAAATGTGAACACCAGTCCGATTCCGAATCCCATAAACCATGTAACGTAGAGAAAGGCTCCGTATCTCAATGTGGCGAACGTCCTCAAGACTGTGAACCATTCCGGCAGTTTTCTCGTCGTTTGAGCGAAAACTGTGCTCTGTCAACAAATAATTTTTGCATTAGAAAAACTCATTCGCGTATTAACATTTATTATACGAGTATCTCAATCGATATCGATGTTTCCCTATATAAACTACATCGATCCATCTAATTTGATTAATTTATGTGCGTGTCCACCAGAGATTTACAATAAGAGTAATACTCGAACAATCGATGTTATCCGAATAGCGGTGTTTAAAATTTCGTTAAATATAATTTTTGTAAGCATCGTATAATTTTTAAAATATACTTTGGCGATATTGTAATCGATTTTCTTTAAAATCGTCACCGACGAAACGAAAGAGTGCGTGTCATTAGTCTTTAAAGCCGAGCGGAATATGTTTAAAATTATTTTACTAGAACATAAAAACAGAATAAAAGTATTTTAAATTATTATTAAATCCTATAATAATGATTGATTCGTTGGCATTTAATACGATCTTAAGAATTTGAAGGATGTAACGATTTATAGATTATATTTTGGAGGAAATTTAAGAGAAGTGGTATCAAACAGGAAAAAAATCCATCTAACGATGATAGTCTTCTCAGCCATAAAACCAAAAGAAGGAAACATTAGAGAATTATCGACGATAATTCGTTTACGTGACACGATGACATCCATTATTTCTGAAGACGTTTGTCAATAATCTCTATTCTACAGCGGATATGACTGAAAGTTTATCGTTTTTGGCAAATAAGAGTAAGTTTATTTTTTTCTATTAGAGCTCCGGTAAATTTTATTAATTGAAATCAAAGTCTATTTAGTTTTGTTGCTTTTCCTATCAAAAATAATTCTATACTTACACGGTGTTTTAGCTTATATGTAAATTGATATTGTATGTTCCCGAAAATACTAATTAAGAGTTGTATGTGTTATTTTTGTTCTAGTTATTCGGTGAATTTCTCTTAAATTATTATTTTTTTTTTTTTTTTTTTGATAGAAACTGCTAGGAGAGAAGTAATAAAAAGTAAATTATGATTTTTTTTTTTTTGGACGGTGCTAAAATAAAATTATTTTATAATTTTTTTTCCATAGAAAAAAACCTGTTGCTTCCGTATTCGGTTCGGATTAAAATTACAAAAGAAAATAGATTATAAAGACATTTTTAACTTATTTTTCTTATTCGTCTTAATCGTTAACTCCCGGCAACTAGATTCGACTAGTTTTTTAATTTATTTTCTCAGTTAAATCTTTATTTTACTCGAAATTAATAGTAGATGGACCTGGCGCGGTTTGACTTTAAATTAAATGAAATTTTAAATACATATACATTATTGTGATCTTTCTTTTTACGTATAAGTTAAAAATGGGGTTTAGAAATCGATATTTTCTATTTGATATACGATTTGATTCGCATTCCGAATTTCTACTGCTATAAATCAACTTAGAACAATCACATTTAAGAATTTAAAATATAGCTTATTTTATTATATCTTTAAGTTCAATAATAATAATAAATTGTTTACATTATAAACACTAGTAATATGAGCTAGAATTTTTGACGTTCTGTTAGATTTCGTGCAACACTACGAATCCTTACGGTGAAACCTGATTTACAGGGGTACAAAACAATGTACAGTATAGAAAAATGTTTTCTTTTTGGAAAATTTGCTACAAAATTTTTGGTCAAATACTAAAAAATGGATTGTAAAGCAAAATAATAACAGGAGATTACAGTTTATTCCCTGGATTAATTAAAAAAACGATAAATATATATCCACCATTATAAATTTATTTTTTCATATAAATTAAATAAATTAAGAAAATGAATTAGTCAGTCGCGATTTTTTTTTGAAAATATATTATTAGCATTTATTTACATCTAAATGAAAAATCTAGTAATTTAGAAAATTTTCTGAAAAATTAAAAGGAAAATGAAATTTGCCAATGCGTTTTGTCTCGCGTGTTTTCTCTAAATAAGTACAACTGAAATCTAAATGAAAAATCTAGTAATTAGAAAATTTTCTGAAAAATTAAAAGGGAAAATGAAATTTGCCAATGCGTTTTGTCTCGCGTGTTTTCTCTAAATAAGTACAACTGTTCCAAATGAAGTTTCGTAAAAATGTCACGAAATGCATTTACTTACATTGAAAATTTGGAGAGATTATTTATCAACTTGTCCTTACCTTAGCAGTTCCGGGACCTTTGGATAGGTCCGATGCTTCCGCCTTGAAACTTCCAGTAATTATGTCACGAAATGCATTTACTTACATTGAAAATTTGGAGAGAATATTTATCAACTTGTTCTTACCTTAGCAGTTCCGGGACCTTTGGATAGGTCCGATGCTTCCGCCTTGAAACTTCCATCCGTAACGATTTGGGGATTCCCTCGATTCGGTCCATTTTGCATGACTTTTAATGGAATATTGTTGTCGATAGCGTCGTAATCGAAACGAAACTGTGTAGCTGCTATGAAAGCGCATCCCATCAAAACGGAAAAGGTAGCGAAACAAATAGTATAGTTTCTTTCCTTTTCGTGAGGTCCACACGGATGATCGATGAAGGTGGTGGAATGATCCAAAGCGATACCCACGAAAAACATGGCCAGACCCCACCCCAAACTGCCGAACATTCTCTGTTTTCCATAACTATCGGTATTATCTCCCAAATAAGAAAGCGTGGCAGAGTCCGCTAGAGTGATAGAGGGGGCACTGAAGAATTCTCCCAAGATAACCAGCAATAGAAGCAGGAAGAACACCTCTTGGATGTCTTCCCATCTGTAAACAATAGAACTGAAAGGTGGAGAAATATACGAGGTATGATGCTCCTTATCGTAATTGAGAGTGTACTCTAAAGAATTGGGCGACTTGCCTATTACGTAATTGGGAGGGGAGGAATGCCGATTATATTTTTCTTTCTGTCTGCGGTAACGTTGATACGGTTCCCATTCTTCCGTCTTATTATCTTCCGCATCCGCTTCCATAACAATTTCGTTAACAGCCAGGTAATTGTCGAAATTTGCGCTTCTTTTCGATCTCTCCGCATCCGGATGGTACAAAATGTGATGGGTAGTATTAAATGTGACGCAAGACGAGGCCGGGGGATGAATAAAAGCCAGAGCCAGAGTAAAAATAATCCAGGAGAAGAGAGAGAACAGCAGCATCATTTTACCCTTTCTGAAACGATCGGCCATGTTGCCCCAGAGAGGGGCGCTGAGAAATTCGACAAAGGGACGTATACCGATGAGAATTCCACTTTGAGTAGGATTCATTCCTAACTGTTTAAAGTATACGGCCAATAACGGAAATAAGGAACCAAAGGCCGAAAAGAAAAAGAAGTAAAAAGTCTTGGATATCAGTAAATCCTGATTAACAGACGTACAGAGATTGTCAATGATATCTTTCTTATTGTAACTAGACGGCTTCTTTCCCGATTCTAAATCCTGCCCCTGTTGATTTTCGTATTTATCCACCACCGCTCCATACCCGTTATTATACTCTTCTTCCAAACCTTTCATTTCTACCATTTTTGCAGATTTTTCAGTTTCTTTTCATTCCTCAGCTAGGACAACAAGATCTAATAATTAGAACTTTCTTTTTTTCGTAGCGGTTGTTCCACCTCCAAGGCACTGACAGAAAACGCTGGAACGTTTTCTCCATACAGAATACAATTTCGGGATATTTAAACTTTTTCACTCGTTACAACTTCTGCAATGAAAGGAGTCACGATAAAAGTTTCTCTTCTCCGTAACTATAACTAATAGAAATATTAATTACAAAACAAATGATTTTGTTTGTAGCGCTTTACCATCTATTTACACTTTATATGTAAACATCTATTATTTAGTGTTCGAGTTCAATAAAAATCGCGTCATAAATAATCGCTAACGACTTTCCATATAAACTCGCGTGTTTTCTGATCATATCGCTACGACACTGTCAATATTCTTTAATATATTGCATTTATATACGCCAACACTAACCTGGCAAACATACCTGTACGAGCATTCTTGCAAATACAAATTAAAAATAATTGACAAATACCTACGATAAGTGATTGAAATATTATTTTTTTAATTGCGATGCGGCTTCTTGTTTACGGATATGATTCTGTTTTAAGCGATTTTGTAACCTTACTTCGAACACTATATGCGCTTATAATTAATCTTCGAAGCAACAAAGTTTCGGAAACCTAATTATCGAGAAGATTAAATCAAAATACATCATAAATTATCGGGTGTTTGATATTAAATCGATAATTGTCATTCTTTAGTAGACGTGACTGTTTCACTGAAAGGTCAGACTTTATAATATTTTCATTCGCGTTATAAAAATAACGGCCGAAACGTTTATCGGTTTCCACAACTTTTGACATTCCTTCCATGTTCTTTTTTTTCTTACGGAAACGGCGAGCCTATTCGCGTACGCGTGGGGATATATAGATACGTATCGCGCTATACGTAACGTTAACGATACACTTAAAATCCTTTAACACGAGATGACAGACGAATCTGTTAATATTTTTTGGTCGCTTCTGCCAATTTTATGTGGTATAATGGGACGCATCGATTCTCTTACCTTTCCTTCTCGATCCGAACTAGCGACCGCATCGCACCCACATCCCGACGACACGATCTTACGTCATAGAATAGAGCGAACCATCGACTCCAGTAAAATACCGAATTAAGATAAATCGGATATTTTATTTTAATAATTTTAATAATTAAATAGTGCGCGTTCTAATCATACCACCTTTTTTACCAAAGCGAAATTTGTTTCGTTATCGAATTCACCATTGTTCGATAGCTTTCACTCCGCCAGTTTAGGCGCTCTCTAGTGTGGAAATAATGAAATATTTTAACGAACAAAAATACGAAAAATTACTGTGTCGAAATTTACGTATAAAAATATATTTTATACAGCAAATAACTAAAAAAAATTATAAATTTTAGTTTTTATTTTTGTAGAATTTATTGTTGGTTAATTAACGAAATTTATATTTTCTCGGTTTTTTTTTAAACTCTATAATTCGATAAATGCGTAAATTTAATCGCTCCAATTAAAAAGCAAAATATCTACTAATAACAGATAATAAAAAATCCGAAAATGTGGTTTGGCTATATAGTATTCGATATCAATTTCTATAATTATTTTAATATCGATTTCATATAATTAATTAAATTAGAAATTGAAAAAGAATAATTTTATTAATCGCATGGAGTTTCTACATTCAATAGAGTATTTTTTAGTGTATTCTTCCGATACATATCTAGTGTTATATATGACGATGAAGTCAGGATAGAAGAATCGATGGTTATCAATTAAACACATTTGATAAAATTTTCATTTTATTCGCTCTTTTGTTTACCACGGTAGCCGAGTTGCCAGTCAGAGAAATTTGTATTTGCATTTAGAATGGATGAAACGTGGTAGAAAGTATAGTACCGATACCGTGTAATAATTTTAATGGAACCGCCGTGTCGATCCAAAAAATAAATCATTTTATATTTAAACTTTGCATACCATTTATTTTTTTACATCATAAAAAATTCGATACTCATATATTCCATTTTTATCTATAATTAATTTTAACTTAAAACCATTTCCCATTGTTTTCCAGATATGTAAAGTAATTATTATTTTCCCGCCGTTCTTCCATCGATACTAAAGTTCAGAAATTAGATTTTTGTAGCCATTTAGCATTTTTCAAAATATACTCGATAATATTTAGATAGATTGGCCCCGTTCCACTTAGATACTGTACTAACCTCGACCGTGTTCCGGATCACTGCCTCTCGTAATAACGAACAATGTTAAAAGATAATCGTACAGTCTTCCTCTATAGGTTTTGCTAGTAGTCGTCGTTTGAAAACTCGGCTGTAGCCTACTTAGACCAAAAATATTATTGAGCATCCTACTATCTATGTTAAAGTATCGGAGCGAGTACTGTATTTTTGAAATAACTGTTTCAAATTCTGGCGCACCACAATTTTTATTGATCTAGTTAACGAGCTTATTCAAATTTTTGTTAAATATGAATTAACGAAGCGAAGGCATTTTTTATGGATGCGCCCTCAGAATTCGTCAAATGCTTGGATAAATACTTAAAGTCCATTTAAAGATTTGTTGGTTTAATACATATATATAAGACTACGTCTTAGATAAAATAAGGATTAACTCTTCACGCTTAAGTTATATTTCGAGCTTGGCCAGTGATTATGTTATCGTCAAAACCCGAAATTAGTTAAAACCCGATTTGCCTAGTTGAAACTAGTTGTAACTGAAAGCCCGTTGGTGAATATTAGTATTAACTAGTCGATACTAGAATTCACTACATTTGTTAGAAACTTCTGGTTTTCACTAAAACTTCTCTAGTCAAAACTCGATATGACTAGCGAAAACTAGTATTACCTAAAATTTCTTTTACCAGGATAAGCCCGATATCTTCCTAATCGTGCAATCTCGCGTTGGGGGAAAAAATAAAAACCTAGCGACTGAAATCTACAAAAGAAATATATTTACGAACATAGTAACTGAAATTTACAGAAGAAATATATTTATGATGTACATTATTTGCTTCCGCAGTGGAGAACTGTTATGACAATTAGAGTTGCGGAGAATTCCTTTCTTCTCGCGCAAGCATCTTTTCGAAACGCAACCTTCTGGCAAATACAACGTGTGAACCCTGGTGGTGCCATCGCCGGTTTCCTAGCCGCCATCCTCAAAGAAATATCTGTATCTGGTACCTCTTCGGGCATCAGGAACTTTCCCGACAAACGTCAAATTCCGATCTACAAAAAATATTTTTCCATGATCGTATTTTGGGTATTCTCTGAAAAGTAACAAATACATAAAAGACACAAAACCTACCTGTAATATAATTTATCCAATTTTCCATCATTAGTTCCGATCTTGCGCGGATCTTCATTTTTTCCAGCACAACTCCGATGATATTTCGAAAATCTGCCTTGGTTTTGTCCATATCCAGGATTGGGATTACATTATCTCCTACTTCAACAGGGTGTATACGGAGATACGTTTCATTTTCTCGGCCCTGATTAGACAGCACTTCTGGCTGATGTGATGTAAAATCCACTAGGACCAGCTTCATGTTCTTCTTCAGTTGGGTCTCAGCTTCGTTCCGTGGCGCATTCATCTGGATGACTCTCTGAAATTCGTTCTCATCTTTAATGCTTTCGAGAACATCTGATGGGAATCGCGAGCCCTATTCTTGGATCTGATTCGAACATGGCTCGATAGGGCAGCTGTTTTATTCCAGAATGAAAAGCTTGATGTTTCATATATTGAACAAATCGAATCGCCTACCTGCTTTTAACTAGTAAAATCTGTAAATAATTGCTTTGTTTAGCCAATACTAGAATTCACTAAAATGTCTTAATGAATTCTAGTATAGACTAGTTAATACTAGTATTCATCAACGGGCTTTGTTCAAACTAGTTTCAACTAGGCAAATCGGGGTTTTAACTAATTTCGGGTTTTGACGGTAACAAATATACAGTAAATAGACTTTGCTCTTTAATTTTCCATTTAGTAAACTTTACGCCGCAACTTTTTACGATTTTTCGAGATGGCAACAGTTTCTTTTTCGTATCGATATATTTTTTAAAATATCGATAAATTTTTGTTTTTTTCCCCCATACGAACTTTATTAAAGGATTACATTATTTTAAATAATTTAACTTTTAGATATTTTTTTATGAAAATATTTCAAACAATAAAATTTTAAATTCTATTTTTATTATAAGGCGATTTCCCCATACGAACTTTATTAAAGGATTATATTATTTTAAATAATTTAACTTTTAGATATTTTTTATGAAAATATTTCAAACAATAAAATTTTAAATTCTATTTTTATTATAAAGGCGATGGCGCCGTTATCCTCCGTAGGTTGCCCGTTAATAACTTTTGAAATAATAAATAGATTTTCATAAAATTTAATAGGGATATTCTGCCATTAAAATTAACCCGAATGCCACATCATTTAACTCTCTAACTTCGACCGTTAATTAAAATTAGCCAAGATCCAACTGGCGAGATACTCCGTTAATAACCACACACCGTATTACCAACTATTTATTGGTTTTTGTAAAATGTATTGGAAAGGTTCATCGAGATTTGATGACATATGGGTTAAGTGTTTTCATCGATTTAAAAATGGCGGAGGTTCGAACATCCTATGTTTGTCTTTATTAAGTTTTGAACTATCGATCGATTTCTGTAAAATGGAACTGGATAATCGGACCTGTAAAATCAAATTGGACTTTAGTGTCCCGGTAGGAAAGATAAATAAATTAACCAGGTAGATTCGTCGATTTAAAAATTCAAACTTACGAGGTTTCCCTATAATAGCTAAAGAATTTATTAAATAGATTTTTATGGCCTTCGAAAGTCATTTTCGATAGCTTTTTTTCTTTCGTAGAAAAAAAGCTATCGAAAGTGACTTTGACGACGTATTTTAATTAAGTAGCTTTAATCGTATCAAAATTGAAGATATTTGGGGAATATAGGCCATTGGATATTTCTACAATTGTTTTTTTAGGAAGATAAATAAAAATTCAATTAGCCAGATTAATTTACTGTATATCAAAATGATACAGATAATTCGGGAAAGATACATCCGATATTAAAATTATATAATTGAAGAGTGTGATCCCAAAACACGTTCTGTCCATTTTTGTTAATTTTCAGGAAAAACAAGTTCTTTCGTAGAAAAAAAGCTATCGAAAGTGACTTTGACGACGGATTTTAATTAAGTAGCTTTAATCGTATCAAAATTGAAGACCTTTGGGGAATATAGGCCATTGGATCTTTCTACAATTGTTTTTTTTAGGAAGATAAATAAAAATTCAATTAGCCAGATTAATTTACTGTATATCAAAATGATACAGATAATTCGGGAAAGATACATCCGATATTAAAATTATATAATTGAAGAGTGTGATCCCAAAACACGTTCTGTCCATTTTTGTTAATTTTCAGGAGAAACAAAATATGAATTGAGAAAATATTTCATACGCGAATGATTATCTACTACCAGATATCTGTTTCTAATTCATATACACGTTCTTCTCGATAGAATCTCGAAATCAATCATCATTAGTTTTTAAATACACGATGACTAAATGTAATGGCGTTAATGGAAAGTCCGAGGACTGAACGTGTTTTCAATTACACTCATTCTTCGTTAGAGGAAAAACTAAATTTATTTTGATTCAAGTATTAAAATACAGTCGATTCTCGGTATTCGCGGATTTCCTATTCACGTTTTCGACTATTCCCGAAAATTTATTTATAACGACAAATTCGATTTTCGCGGCACTTTCGCGCTTATTCGCGGATTATAGCTGAGCGGCCAACTAATTAGCTCTATATTTCCCATAGGCACAATGGTTCGGTATTGGCGAAGAATTTACAGAACGTAACTATAGCGAATAACGAGAATCGACTGTAGTGAAAAATAAATATTTGTTGGGGAACTTCAAACATTTACTTTTATTACTTCATAGGGAAGTTCCCCACGAGTACATTATACTGGTGGGAAAAGCCCCAGAATATGTACTTAATCATTCCGAATTAGAAACTGCTAAAATTCAGAAAAATAACTTTCCTTTTAACAATAGATAAAAAGTCCCCAGAAACTTAAACTTTTAATTTCATTTCAGGCGCTTCTAACACGAAAATTAATAACCAATACAACAATTTTACCTATAATAAACACGACAAAAATTCCCACAATAAATTTATTGCTAACAGTAATAGCGGTTTGCTTTTTTACAGCTCCGCGGACAGGATTAGGAAAACGCTCCGCTCATGCGCAAAGGACTGAGCGAGTTTTCAAAAGCAAAGCGGGATTCGAGTGTTCCCTACACATGGATTGGCACGGTTTTGGGAACAAACCGGCCTTTAATGAGATTCGCCTTTTATTGATGACGTCAATAGGAGTATGTGTTTGCATCAAATAAAAAAAAATGACCAAAATGGACCGAACGCGTTTTGGGATCACACACTTCAATTATAAGCATTATTTTCGATACGGATTTAGTTTAATAAACATAAGGCAAATAAAACTTTTCTTATTTTGAAATACAGTTTATATTGGCAGTAAATTTTACTCGTATTCTGACGAATTTTTCGTCCACGTTTTCGATAAAAGGCGACCCAGTTTCCTAGTTATACTTCTGCCAAAACTCAACTAGGGGGCTGTCACCAGAATTATGGTAGGTCGATGATTTAACCTTTTCCCATACAACAAATACGACCGCTATCAATTATTAATTACCAGGTAATACGCCAATTCCAAATAAACGTTGATCGGCTATTAATTAAAAGATAAATATTATTTCTAGATCGAAAATTTTATTTGGATCTTTATCGGTCTTTAAATACGGCATTTGGCTCGGCGTTTTTACCAATAAAGAATTTTTTTTTCGTATTCGACCATCAAAATACCACGTTTTGTTCGGTGCGAAACTTCCATATTTTTACCATTTCCCAGCCCGTAACTGCCGAGGAAATATTATTGATAAAATTTTGGAACGAACACCGAAAGATTTTTTAAATGGCAGGTCACAACGTATTACTGTTTATTCGAAAAAATAAAAAATAAAAATTAAGATTCTCTGGAAACTTATGGGAATAGTCATTTTGAATTTTAAATTAGAGAAAAATTTTTTAAATGTTTAAACGATACGATAATCGATGATGTAAAAAAAAAATAAATGTGTTTGGTCCGAGTCCAAATTATTGGTTTAATGTCGATCTCGGGCCCTCCACCACCCAGGTAGAATTCGACCAGTTAAAAATTCCCGCGAAAATAGCGATTAAGGAATTTTCGATTATTAATCGACGCGTTTCGTAATAATCGACAAAATATCTCCGATGGCGGTTGGATTTTTAACAGGTTGGCGCCGTAATTCTTACAGCCGCACAGTGGGGCAAAACACAGAAAAAGCTGACCAAAATTACAGAAATGTTTCTTTTCGCATAAAAATACTACGTAGAAAGCAAAATTATAATAATTTTAATAGAATAATGTTTGTTTAGAAATCAATACATATACTTTTAGCAAAATAAATTAAATTCATTCTGATTCTGAGGCGGAATCGTCTGATCCAGTTTCTGATAGCGTGTTTATGTTTGGAGGCACTATCATTTCCAAAACTTCTTTATCAAGCGTCTTCTTGCACTTTGGTGTATCGTCCATGCTTGAAATATATGGATCAGATGCTATTAATAAACGATATAGCGCGTCTTCATTCGTATTTTCACGAGATATTTTTCTAGAGTAATTTTCTCTAAACCTTTTAAAAACTTTATGATTAGTTTCTTGGGCTTCTTCACTTAACTGTCAAATTGGTACCAAGAAATTGGCGATAACGTCCGGTCCCTGAATTAAAATTTTATGTAGTGTCGGTGTCATTGGATACCATGGATATTTTTCTATCTATAATGTCGTAGTATTCGAAGCATATTTTCGAAATTTTTCAGTGTCTATAACGTGTCCACTAGTTAAGGTCTAGTCAGTATATTTCTTAATCTTGTGATCAGTTCAACGCTTACGACTGTAATTTCCGCATCATTAGTGCTTCCAAATCCTTGCTTGGGCTTGTCCACAATTAAGCCAAGTTCTTTCTTAAACCTGATTTGAATCAAATTTTTAGTCTCAGCAACAACTTTTTGTTATCTTTTCCACGAGCTTGCCAGTTTTTTAAAGGTAATTTATAAGAAAGATGTAAAATGCTTTCAAAGAGTCTAATCCAAGCGTGGAGTACTGACAAACCAAATTCAAATCGTTCTGTGTTAACTTGTGTATTTAGCACTTCATCCATATTATTAAAATCTTTTGAAGTAAGCCCGCATATATAACAACGTTGTGTAGATGTAGTTTCTGTTAATGCGTTGCAAATTTTCCATCCACCATAGTGAATAGCATTTTATTGCTTATTTTAAAAAACTTGTTATCAATAGAACATTTGGTTGGCTCAAGTTGTGCAATTTGATTATCTATATATTCTTTCTCTGACTTTGAATGTGCATTTATCTCATGTGAAAACTGGAACCTGATGGGCTTGCAAAATCTTGTTGACGAGCATCTATTGTTTTGCTAAAGAATGACATCACCTTGATTGATGACATCCGTAGTCAGGCGTATGGGCACCATCGATGTAATAAATACATTTGCATCAGTTGCATCGGGGTCTGTTGAGAATTTTTGCTTAAATTCTGCTTGTGATGATCCATCAAATCCCCATTTACAAATTAAACACAGGTTTCCCTTTATTTCCATATTTATTATTACTTCTCTTTGAGATTGTAATAGACGTTTAATTGTATGATCCAAAAGTCCTTGTAGCCTCACTTCAGCACCTGTTTCGGTAACAATAATATATTATTTTTCTGGGTAACATTCCTTTTTCGCTGCCTGAATTTGTTTATAGGAAGGAAACCGCAACAAGTCTTTCCTTCTTATTTTATTATATTGTTCCCTTGTAAGCCCTGCATCTATGAACATAGCCAGAGCTTCACTTCTTGGCAATCTTCGAATAACTGAGTCTTCATCTACTAGAGATTGTCGAAATGCAGTTTTGTATCTTGAAGCACGTTTGGGAGAAGCCATGGTAATATCTTTCAAAATATTCGCTGCGTCAACTAAGCCAGATGATCGAAGGTTCATTTGTGTCGCATAAGCGAGCTCTATCGAAGAATGTTGGGCGTAATGATTTAGTTTTCCGACGTTTAGACCTTTCACTAACAGATTCAAAAGATTTTTCCGGTCTGGCCACTTTCTTTCTATCTATATCGGAAGTGTATATTAGGAATCCTATACTAGTATCGAGCCACTCTTTATTACTTGTAAGAAATCTTTCTTCTTTTCTATTGGAGTTGCGCCATCTCCTCTTAAATTCAGATGTAAAATGAGAAAGTATTTTGTTTATTTCTTCAGTTAGCTTTTCTGTACATTTAGTACGTTCTTTGACATAAATCTTTAAGAAAGTAATTTGATCTATATATTTCTGGTTAGAACGTCTCATTTCATTGTATAGGATACGCCTTGATATAAATGCAACATTACCCTGGTTAAACCCTGGATATAAAACAAAACGGAAAAGAAGAATCACTTTTACCAGACATTTAACCAAAGCTACTGTATAAACTACTAATAAAAAAATAGTCATCGATTGAATATGCGCAAAGTTTCTTGTTTGATTATGAAATTAGACAGGTTACTTGAAAATAAAAAGAAAAATTTTAATCGGGAACAGCTCGGAAGTTTATTAAAACTGTCAGCATACCGTGGAAATCTATAATTTCCAACCCGGGCGCAGTTTTATTATATATTTTTAAATTTGTTTTACTTTAAATGTAAAATAATAGTGAAAACAAAGGTACTGACCTGTAGGAACATCGTTCATTGCAAAAGCAGTTGACCGATAAAGTGAAATCAGAAAAAAGCAGTATTTTAAAACACCTAGCTCGAGTTACTTATCAAATGGCAAAATTGTAGTCGGTAGAAGAACAAGTTAGGACAAGCACGGCAGCGCCATCTGCTGTTTTTTTGCCCTTTTGATTCTATATGTCAGTGCGAGTGGTTCTAATTTGTACTTTCTGATAGGAATTAGGCCCTAACTATAATTTTTATTTTTGGCCAGCTTTTTCTGTGTTTTGCCCCACTGTGCGCCGGTTCGAATCGGTGATCAAATTTCCGCCTTTATTTTCTAAGAAACGACAGCCATAGCTAGATTGTGTATAATAGTTTGATATTTCCAAATTAAGATCGAATCGTCGTTTAAAATAATCTTATTTAATATTTTTCAGGAGTAAGATTTTTGTTTATACATTCTTTTTTTTAATCTAACCCATCCATTCGTATACGAATTGGGCAAATTATGGCGTAAGTTTTTTCTACGCGATTTTAAGTCTCTCCGCCCGATAAGTGCAGTTCCACCACCCTTCACACTACCGTGGCTCAACCTAAGTCGACTTCCGAATTATGGGTTAAGTTAGGTTAATTGGAATTACCTGGCCGAATGGTAGATGGAATATTTGGTGGTGGCCCATGACATCGATCGAAGGATAGCGTTCCCGACAAACTAGAAGTGTGCGACTGGGAATCGAAGCCAGACCTGCCAGGTGTAAACGACTGCTTTACCGGGTTGACTCACTTTTATAAATAATGCCACCTTAGTTGGACGATAGACTTCCGACCGATCGATTCTCTGACCTACATTTTTCGGTCGGGAACCCGACTGGATTTTCGATCCGCATCTTTCGGTCCTCCGCCTGGCAGTTCGCACCGGTGGGTTCCGAAATGGCCGCCACCCCACATAATTCGATTAATCGGCCCATCGACCGGTCGTGTCGAAAAAGAAATTGGTCGTGTAGGGCAAACTTTGGATTGGCCGAGTAATTCTACGCCATTATCTAGATTCCTACTATTAATTACGTTTAATTTTTATCCCGTATTTGGCTGACCTCACCCGTGGGTTTCGATGACCAAATAAAGGATGTAGCTAATTGTCGGATATGTTTAGATTCCTACTATTAATTACGTTTAATTTTTATCTGACCTCACCCGTGGGTTTCGATGACCAAATAAAGGATGTAGCTAATTGTCGGATATGCTGAATATTTGAATTATAACCGACATTATACGGAATTGATTTTACGCGTCTGTATTTTTTGTTGGCCATTCGTTTACTTCTACATTTATCCGAACTTTCGTCTGTCCACCATAAATCTATTCGAACGTTATTTTTGAATTTTGTTAGATGGTTATGTTTGTCTGGGTTTCCGATTTGTGTTACCATTTCGTTGGTAAATTTAATGGTCTTCCGTAATTTACCCACCAGAATTTAATGTTATTTATTATGGTAAGAGCCGTCCGTGGTAGCTTTGATATTATTTTTATTCCGTGTGTTGGTTGTATAATTTTTGATTAACAAAGATTAAATGTATGGTTTAGATATTAAATACGTATTATAGTAGGTAAGCGCGCTTTAATTGTTCCTCTTATTCGATATTTACTCTGTTTAATGGATAAATTGTTATTTATTATGGTAAGAGCCGTCCGTGGTAGCTTTGATATTACAGTATTTTTATTTCGTGTGTTGGTTCTATAATTTTTGTTTAACAAAGATTAAATGTATGGTTTAGAAATTAAATACGTATTACAGTAGGTAAGCGCGCTTTAATTGTTCCTCTTATTCGATATTTACTCTGTTTAATGGATAACTTATAAAGTCATCGGAAAGTTTCGTGGCAAATTAATTTGTAACGCTTCCATCTTGGCTTTTTTTAGCTGCCGATCTATTTCTCCAAAAGCTAATAATTTCTTCCGATCGATATATTTTAGTTTATGAAATAAGACTTTACAATCGGTAGCGTAATAGATTTTCCTTTCCGACTGACATATAATATTTGTAATCGGAATGAGTTAGAATATTCTTTCGCGCGTTACTCAGAGTCTCGGGATTCGCCATTAGTTTTAATTAAAACATCCGATATTATCCAAACGGCGGAATGAGTTAGAATATTCTCTCGCGCGTTACTCAGAGTCTCGGGATTCGCCATTAGTTTTAATTAAAACATCCGATATTATATTTAATATGTATGTTCGAAAGATATAAATTAAGGTCTATATTGTGTTATCACCAGATCGTACCAACCGCGAAAATTCCAAACAGGAAAAATTATATTTCGTTGGAGTGGATGTGTTCTTAGAAAAAATGTAAGTACGAATCGCGTATATTTATTAAATAGAGCGACGTTATTTTAGAAGTACGGTATATCGAAATTAAAGAAAAAAGGATTAAAAAAAGAAGAAATTAGAAAAAGAAAATAAAAAGTAGAAAAGAGAGTAAAAGTTAAATTACAGGATTTTATAAAGAACTGTCAATACCGAATTGTAAACATTTTAACCTTAATTATATTATATTTTTGATTTATGTGGAAATCAGTTTTTTTAGATATTGTACTGGAAAATTTTTGCCTGCGGTTGTCGTCTTCTTATAAATGTTAAATATATTTCTGCGTAAAAAACAAAAATGTTTTTATGAAGTTTTAAATGAAAGTTTCTCTTTTTGAACACGATAAATTCGAATAGTCCCTAGTTTTTTCTGGCTAAGGAAATTAACTTTTAGAAAGAATCGAATCAGATACAGTAATTATTGGTTTAAAAAAATAAACGCATCATCTATTAATTTCACGATTTGAACATTAATTAAATCGTAACAGATTTCTATCCCGTCTTGGACTAAATGAGTAATTTATCGAATAATTTATCGTTTCTTTTCAAAGTTTTTTATAATCAAAGAACGATTTTTGTATCATAAACCCGTTTTGATCTATTTCTAAAGTACTTTCGAGTCGAGCATTTCCGGATTTCGTGTTTTGAATTTTACAATTTCACTATTATAGCGACGGTGCCAAATAATTCCCTATTGTATTTTAATCTGGAATTTATTCCTTACACGAATAAATCATTTTTTTTCTGCTCGATTAAGTTTTGTTGCGTTTAATAGCTTCGGTATACAGTACTTAAGACAGACGATTGATATATTTTATAAAATTAATCGTTGGTTCTTTACATTATACGGAATTACGGGACTTAAAAATCCTTGTAAAGTCGCGATATCCGCTTTGAATTTTCATATTAATTTCTCTATTATTAATAAAGATTTCTTAAATTTCTGACAAAGGGTATACTCTGTCAATTATGTCGTAATACAAAGAAATTAAACATTGCGCCATAATTAAAAATATACGAAAGCTTGGCTGATATATTTTAAACAGAAAATGTTTACTATCGGATTAAGTCGATTTTTACCTGTACGCGTACAACACGGATAATCAATTTCAACTTCTTTAGAATACTAATTAAATTTAAATCCGATTCACCAGAAAGATCGAAATTTTTATAGTTTATTATTTTTATTAGTTGATTTTAATGCGCTTTAAAATACGCGAACTTAATTATATAGCGTAAAAAATTGATAATTAACTCTCTTTAAAACGTTTAAATGAATCGAATAAATGTGATAAAATCATCAAAAAAGTTTCCTTAAAATTTTCCTATTTTAAATATCGTTTAAAATAATTGTTTATTTATTACTAGTCGGTTCTGGCCGGCATCTTCGCTTATTTCTAGCGCATAAATTTTCCTCTATTTATGCACACACAAGTTTAAATATCGTTTAAAATAATTGTTGTATTTATTACTAGTCTGATCTGGCCGGCATCTTCGCTTATTTCTAGCGCATAAATTTTCCTCTATTTATGCACACACACGCATATATACTGTAGCTTATACTGAATATATTTTATATATAGGTAATCAGAACTATTATTATATATTGTGACATCATTCCGCGTTATATTGTTACCACGCTACAGTTTTTTTCGTTTCTTCTGGCCTCACTTATCGCTAATGTCTTACCGTGTCATCTATTGTTAACGTCACCCATTATTACGTTATTCGTTGACGTTAATGCATTTTCCGATGTTATGTACCCCGACCTGGGATGAAGTCGTGTCGTCATATTTCATTCGATTGTTGCAGATTTTTGTCGCGTCGTTTTGTGTTGTATCCTGGTGAATTTATATAATGTCGCGTATTTGTCACAACATTCATCGTTACTTCATTTTATTGCGCCCCGAGTTACATCGTAACCCACGCTAAACCTTAATAATAATGCGACCTTAAGTTGCTTCCGACAGTTGGAGGATGTAACGACGTAGAAATTCGAAAAAAATTGACTAAACGTGTATTTTCATGGAACTTTCGGATTGATTTTGACAATATATGTCAATGCCAAAAGTCATCCTGGACCTATTGCCAAATTTTCAAAGGTTTCATCCTTGTTTTCCGATAACTTTACGGCTTACACATACTCGTTGGCTTTATTATTATAAACTTTGAAGAAAATTAATTGATAAATAACTTTTTGGTTAGCGTAAAGTTAATATCATTGAAAATATTAAAATTAGTCGTACGTAATTAGGAAACATTATCAAAAGCCAATATCTAATATTTATGTACTCGATTCTATTTTCGTAGACGAGAAGTTAGGCGCGCTCAAATATAAATACTTATAATAGACGTCGAGTATCAGTCGATGGGATGAGGTACTCGACATTCCAAAATCTATATTGAGATACTAATTTAGATAATATTAGGTAACATTTTATTAAACATTTACCAGGGTCATTATTCATCGTTAATGAAATGGAATGCGATACGTAATAGAATATAGATAGTTATTAACTAATTCAGTAAACAAAAATTATTTTGCCCTCGATGTTTCGTCTATTTCGGTTAATTTTGGACTTTTCTTTTTCTATATAGAATATCGCTTTCTGGCGAATAATTTTTATATAGGAAAATCTTAAAATGTTTACTTATTTTGCATTTTTGTTTTTCACTATAGAAAACAAGATGGCGATGGCTTCTACGTGTTTATTTTAAATCCGTCAGTTTACTTTATCGGACCAATTATCCGGATTTTTTACTTCCTTATAGAACATAAATCCCCATACTCTCCAAATATATCGGAAACAAATGCCCCAAATAAGTTTTTGGCAAAATTTATGAACCCAGCCTCATATTTCGGTACAGTTTTACGATTTATCATCAATTTTTCGAATTTACCGTAAACAAACTTTAGATTTTTTTTTACTTTCTGCCATACAATTCCAAATACGGCTGTAAAACAATGCCAGTTTGGAATGGCGGTAATTAATAATTTTACAATTGTAAATTTTTATTCTATGGAAAATATAGAAATTTTTGTTTTTTCAGAAGGAAGGACTTTGTAATAATATTTAAAAACGAAAAACATTTTTTCAAATGCCGAAAGTTCTATAAATTGGTTATCTATAACTAATACTATGTATCTAGTATTCGTTATAGTTAGATAACTTACTGTTTACTCCGCGGTTCGTTCGGAAGACAACCAACCGTTTACAGATCGAAGCATAATCTGTGAAATTAAATTTCACTCCAGTTTCGATTATCTCCACGGCCAATTTACAGTTAATCTTTTCCATCATCCATCACATCCTATAAAATCGCGTATTGGTAGTTAAATTAGGCCAAATATTCCGCTAAACAAATCGATAACGAAAAAAAAGTAAACCAGAGGACGATTAAAATGATCGATCGATTCTCGATCACGAAATAAAAGATAACGAATATTAAATAAAGTATCCGAAACCGTCACCTTCGAAGACCACGCTGTTTATTTTTTTTCACCTCTACAATATAGAAGTAAATCGATGGTTACATAAAATGAGAATTGTTTATACACCGCGTAGTGCAATTTCTCTAGATCGAAATTCTTGTTTCTCTATCTGTGATGGAAAGAAAATCTTTCCCATTTTAGAATGGATCAATGTTCCTATGGCCAATACGCACGCGCCATCCCCGTTGGCCAGACGGTCCAACTCCCCAGAGAAAATGGAGGACTAAGAATACTCCTAATTAAACCGTAACTCTCTTAAACAACTCGGCCGTGACCGAGTACTGTTAACGATGCGTGTACTATTAACGATTTCTGATTTAACTATAGTACCAGAATTGTCCAAATTAAACGGAAAATGTTTACTTTATCGGAATCGATCCGAACTCTATGTAATTAGGCTACAACAATGGTTCGCTTACCAAAAGAGAATTATTTATTTCTAGATTTATAATAACGTTTCGACAATAATATTCGTTAACGTTAACGACTGGCCCTAGCTTTAATAATGCCACTTCAATAAAGAGACAATTTTCCCAAAGCTCTCTTCTACAATCGAAACCACGTATTAAATAAATCGCTAGGTAAACGTATATATCCGCTTTAAACCTATTCTTTCTCTAAAGATGCGTCGAAAATAAGATTGCGCCTAGTCCGAGTACTTTTCGGTATTCCGAAGCTTTAGGTTTTTGGTAGATTAGTCGGCATTTAATCCGACTGGAAATTCCTAAGAAGAAACGCGAATGATGGTTGACAACTCGACATCTAGTCGTGTCGGGAAAAACGCGAAGGGATGCTGGCGGTATCCATAGCAACCCGCTTCTAACTCATTGATCTCTCCCGTGCCCCATTTTCGGTAGTGGCGGAGGATGATCCATTCGATTTAATAGCTAGTCTATAACGAAATTTGCCTAGTCCGGATCTTCGATCGTATTTCTAAATTATTAAATTAATCTTATAATTTGTAAACAAAAGGGGTTAATTTTATCTGCTGCGTCTGGAGAAGCGTGCCAGTAGTAATAAAAGGCGAATTGTTACCAGAAATTTATATTATTTAAAATAGTTTATTATTTTTAATGTAGGCTAAGAAAATTGCTTTAAGACTTACGTTCAGAAAACAGTCTATAATTTAAGTTAATCTTATATTCTACGTTTCTCCAAGATTAACGACCTTATAATCATTGTTTCAGGTATTCTTCTGGAAGAATTCGAAGATAAATTAAGGGAGAAAAGTCGAAATATCTCCTTAAATGTTGATAGGTCCTTGTTAGTTATAAAACTAAAAGTCAAAAGATCCATTAGAGCGGAGTTATTGTCGGAGAGACTGTTACGTGGCACCTCGGCATCCATCATTTACCAGAAGAGTTTATCAACAGTTATTATTCCGAAGAAGATAAACTAAAAATTTTGTTGGAAATCTTGGCAAAATTTGAATTAGAATTTATTTTTTGTCGCTTTCGCCGGGTCGATAGCCAGCAAAAAAAAGATGCTGTAAATGTTGTTATTCTATAAAATATTATCGATTTAAGTTTTAAGTAAGGAAGAGCGGGAATTTCATCAATATCAAATGGTCTAATTTTATATTTTTTCTACTTATAAAAATCGATAAATATTCTCTGTTATTTTCTAGATAAGATAGTGAAAATGTTTTCCAAGTATTTGGCTACGAAAGATAAGAAATTTAACTTTGGTACTGTTTTTAAATTTATTTTGAAATATATGAAAGTAAAATTTCCTGTCAGATGAAGTTAAATTTTCTTCATTCGTATTGTTTCGAAGCTTTATATTTTCTCCCAAGACATTTTCTTATTTCCTTTTATCTAAAAAGAATACTTTTCTTCGCAGATACAAAATATTTCAATATCGGCCATCCATTATTATAAATCGTCTTCTTTTATTATGGTAGGAAATTTTATAATAAATAAAAATGTCGCATTTTTATACAATTCCATTTCGGTTTCGATATTTTAGACTTCCAGGTGGAATTTATCGCAGAAAATTATCTTTCGTTTCGTTTTCGATGACGTACACAGCTTTAAATTGTGGCGGAACGTCTGTATTTACTGGCTTATTTGGAAATAGGGTTTCGCTGCGAAGAATGCGATAAATAAATGCTAAAAAGATGCGTAATTTCGTTGAGATATTAATTCCGAGATGGCAGCATCGTACAGAGAGTGATTGTTAAGTGGCGGCATTTTAAACAATCCACGCAATAACCTTTGTAATTTATATATTCGCTGGCATTCTACCTCTTATCTTTTCACTGTTGTCCTCTCGTATTAAGAAATGCTAATCGTTTTAATGCGTAAAAACATTAAAAAAATGAATTTATTTCGCTACTTACCTCTGTTCGATTAGAATCTATAAGTGTCATTAAACTAAAAACCTGGTCAGATATAGCGTACCGTCGATTAAAAATTCCGTTAAATGACTATCGTATACATTAAAATGCGATAGTTTTACACTAAATTAAATGATTTTAGGGCACGTTTAACCATCTATCGTATTTTAAAGAAGTTAGTTGTAAAGGAATTCGAATGGTAAAATGTCGAGATAAGGTCTGATATTATCGATAATATGGTAAGGAAAAAAGACGAGAAAGAAGTGTCGAAGAGAATAATCCTAACGTGATAAGTGAGAAGAGTTTGGAAAAAATAAGAATTTGAAAAGTTGGAAAACTTTATTAAAAACAAAAATTTTAGAAACTAACGACAAGAAACTTTGACAAGACAAAACGTTGGATCGAACGGAAGTAGGTCACCGATTGACCAATAGGAACGGAGAGGTTTGAAAAGCAAAAATAACCTTCAATCGTTTGCCAATAGTACCGATATGGTGGCTGATTATTAGTACGGAAAGGAAAAAAAACTGCCGTTTCTTCTGTTCCTAATAGTTTGTTAGAATAAATTCTCTGTTTAAAAATTCTACGCTTCTTAAATGTAGATCTAGAACGAAAATAATCTAAATTTCAGAAATAAATGTTATAGCGCTCGTACAGAGATATCACGTTACATTTAAAACTTATATAAAGTCATGAGATACGAAGGAATTTTATTTATCAAATTTCTAGTTCTTTATCGATTAGGTTACCTAGATACAAGTAATTTCAAATGGTATCGCGTGAAAAAAAATTGTAGGAAGCTAAATTTTTTAGAAGAATTTAGTCTTTAAATCAAATAATTAAATATTCTTATGGGATTACATTATTTAATATATATAATTTGCATTTATAAATTATTACAATATTGTGTTATAGAGAGTTACGACGCGATTCGGATCCATTTTCGATACAGCCAGTGCCCGCTACACAGTTCTTCTCCATATAATTCTTTAGCTATTAAAAGGACGCGACTAAATCGAAACTTTTACATTACCTGAAGGAAAAAACATCTCGGACATAGCGAAGTATAGATAGAAACAAGTTATTTCCCGAGGATACGAAAACCTCGGGATAATTCCAACTCCATATTTCGAAATCGCTCGAGTAGAAGTAAAAATTCGATTTCAAATGTGGAAAATTCTAACATTTGGCCACATAAAATCGTTTTAAGAACCGGAAAATAACCTTATTCGTATAAAATTTCCAGTCAAACAAACGTTATATTAAGTTGGCCCCAACTATAAAAATAAAATTTGCGCCATTCCTCATATTCGGAATTCGGTGTTATTTATATACGGTTAACTATTTATCGACGGTAAACAGTAAAAAGTATTTATAATCGAAGATAAAATTAAAAATCAAATTTAGGTCCAATTAAAATTTATAAGCGTTTAGAGTAAGCGCAGTTTGCTTACTGAAACGAGTTATTATGTTTTGTTGCGGTACGAGTGAAAGAAATTCGATTAAAGTTTGGAGCTGGTCTCGCCAACCTAATCGACATTAGTCGTCTCATCGCGGATGTTTGGACTGTCAGCCATTTTTAAATCGTAATATTTCGTTAAAATTTTATCATATTTCTATATCTACATATTTTTAGCGCGAAATAAATGTTTTTACATTTCACGCTGGAAACGTATCGAGCGTATGGCCAACCCGAATGTTTTAATATCGATATTAAATATATTCGATAAATATTCTCGAGTATTATTTACTGGATTAATCATCTAGGCGATGTAATCCTCTTATTCTTCTGGTCGATTCGATATATATATATATTTATTTTTTTTTTATGTCTTTATTCCGCTTCTGGTATTGGATCTTTTTTTATTTCTCTTATTCTGTTTTTTTTTTTTTTTTTTTTGATTTTTTTTTTTTTTTTTTTTTTTTTTTTTTTTTTTTTTTTTTTTATACTCATTCGCTAGATGAAGAAAACACGGCACTCGATATCGTATGACTGATTGATTTTCAGTAATTTTAACGTTTAATCGACTTCCTTTACTATCATTCGATTCTTAAAAGTTTCGCTCGATATTCATCGAATTGCGATTTTAAGTGGTGGTAAGAACTGTAAAAATTTATCTAACAAAATTTTAAAATATCTTGTAAGAATTAAAATATTTAAAGTTATTTTGCCTTCGAAAGTTACTTTTTCGAACGCACTATATTTTGTTTTAAACGAGTTAACAGTAATTTATATATACTCAAAAATTCGATAAAACGTTCTCAATTTAGCGTGATGTAGACTATTTTAAAAATAGTCTGGGCTACAAAAATTCCTAGCCATCGTAAACGCATTAACCACAGCTACCAATTTATAAGACTGAAATTGCCAATGTAGTTTCGAAATAAATAAATATAGCCATATCTACCGCATTATATAAAAATATTATAGAATCATTTAAAAAATAAAGCTTAATAAATATTTCCGCATTAAAACTATTTCGGATAAAATGCTTACTTCTGCGGAAAAAAAAACTTTTATCTAGAAAATATTTAATTAAGAATCTAACAAGATGTCTAGGCGAGAATAATATGGTAATTTGCATATAAATACGAACTCCTCTTTACGAGACGTCGAAAACATTTCAAAATACTGTACTTTGAAACAATTTCTTTATACTATACTGTATTGTTTTTACTTTACATTTCACCGCCTCTCGAATGGAAAGCGTGATGTACAGGGGCCATTCAAACGACTCGTTACCAACATCTCGAATTTCCAACTTTTTCACTTAATATTTTGACAAAAAAAAATTTATCACCATCCAAAAATTAGTAATAAAATATTTAAATAAATTTTACCACAGAGATTAATAAAAATTTTATAAAATTTATCAAAAAATTTGCATATTTATGAAAGTAGTCTCGAAAATTTTTAAATAATTATTAGCTCGGATGACATTTATAATTTTATTAAATAATGCTATTAGATTTTTTAATTTTATGAAAGAAACAAATGCCGCTGAAATGATGCGTATCTCGTATTATCCAAAATTAAAAAAATACTTTTGATTTTTGTAATAATTTAACATTTATTTCATGGGCGACTTATCTGTGGAAAAGGATTAAAATATATCTTCGGTCGTTCTATCGAATATCCACAAAACTCTTAAACTAAATTAGATTATTAAAAAAATCAAATTTTAATCTGTTTGTACCGCATTTTAGTTTTAGAAATCCGCATAATTATAAATTAAATAATTGGAACAATGCAGAAACAGGACGAATATTGCCAAATTATCAAAGATCTTTATAATTCGTATGGATCTTGGCCAAATTGTAGAAGAATTTAAAATTATTTTTTGGATTGTTTCCTACTAAATTCGGCAGTTTTTACCCTAGAATATCAAATTTGGGAACTCTTATATAAATAACTGATCGATAACTTATTATTTGTATTTTAATTTCTGGATTTGTCGGAGATTTTAAAGTAAAGAAACTTTAAGATCTTCCACTCAAAACTCAAAAATATAGAAACGCCAAGAATGTGGGATGGTTTATAAACTTATTTTTTACGAATTATACAGTATATTATAAATACAAAACCACGGGTAGTATCGATTCTTTTATTCGTATCCCAAAGCCAAGAAGCTTAGAACTTATGTAGTCAAAATTAATTCTAGAATAATCTTTTCATAAATGATTTTTATATAACAAAGATGGACCGATAGAAACTTTCGGTACAGGGAAATTTTATTTCTATTCTCGGTTGTCGGAGAAAAATTGTCATTTCTATTTTATTTATATAAATATAACCACTTATAGATCGTTGTTAAGATACGTTCGTATCAATCATCCTCGAACGAAAAAAGAAAAAAAAGTTAGGTAAAAAATTTGATGGAATATACCAGAGCGTAATATTGTCTATTATCAATTCTTGTATTTTATAATGAGATATACGTAAGAATTTTTTTCTATATTAGAAATTTAGAATAACTAATCTAAGAAGACCGACGAATTAGTAATTTATCTAATGAAATATTTCCAAAGTAATTCAGTCGGGTGATATTATACTAATACAGACATATAACTGTAAATAAAGATAACGAGATAAAGTCAATCGAAGGCTGTATATGTGAAAAAGATGAGAATCGCGACAAGAACTCATTTTTCTTAGAATAAATCCTTAATACGACTATTTTCCTTTAACTTTCGGCACCAGATGGAAGCACCGAGTCGGAAAGACGAAATATCGAATTTTGTCGCAATGCCGAAATTCCCCAAAATAGAAAAATGCTTTTTCTGAAAATCTTTCGATAAATCTCGATATAGTTATTTTAAAATTACGAAATTTGTAAACGGATAATTTTTTAAATTCTTAAGATTTGGCCATATTCGCTTACGTTATATTTGGGTAGAAGTTTTAATGTTTAAATTTTTTATTATTATTAAATTCGTCGGCAGTTTAGTAAAATTTATAAATTCTTTTGTAAATATTAAAGATAATATTCTTTTCGAATTCATAAATAATTTACTACTTACGGAAAAGTTTGGACTTGAAAAAAAAAAAAAAAAAAAAATTTGCATTTCTTCCACAAATAACACGAATTATGTAATGATGATGATGAAAAAAAAAAAAAAATAGAAATTTGCATATCTTTTGTATTTTAGAAAATTTAAAGAGAAGGGTTACAGCTTTTATTAATTTTAGATCTTTATTTTTTCTTTTCCTTTCGAATTAAAAAATTAAACCTGGTGGAAAATTTTCATATCTTTTAGCGGTTAACTTATCGAAATTTTGGTAAAGAGAACAAAAGTTCGACCTAATTATCGGAATTTAATTATATGTTTATTGTTTTTAGTTAAATACCTAATATAATTTAAAGATAAGAATTTTTTGAAAAAAATCTGTTTTTAGGAGTGTAAACAATCCGAAGTGGCGCGATTGCTACTTAAATATTCAACACTTTTTCTTCCAATCTACGTTTCTTTTATAGGTTTCGAAGGTTTTTGTTTGGCCAGACAATCTTTTATTCGCAGCTTTACTTTGTTTTAAAGGGTGGGTTGTTCCCCACTACCGACCGGTATTAAAAATGTATAATTTGGAAAGTTTTAGCTAGAATAAATACGGCCCGCCAATATAGATGGAAACGTTGTAGTGGTAATATATGGTCCGTATCGATTTTGGTAAGGTGATAAAAGTAACATAAATGTGGAGTGCCACAACAGTCGAGCTACTGTTAAATTCGATCGAAAATCGATAGTTAACAATTTAGAAGAAATATTAAAACCAGATTTTTGAGTTAATATTCTTTTTCTTTTAATCAAAACTCCTAAGGTGGAATAAATATCTTCCTACAGAAATATAATGGAGATTACGAAAAATGCAAATATACGGAAAGAAGCTTATTTTCGACAGTCGAAGCTACAAAATATTTACATCTGGTAATCCCTCCACTCTTTCCAACGTCATTAAACATAAAAAGATTAAAATGGCCATTTCGGTCGAACGCTTAACACGTTGGTACAATCGAAAAAAAATAATAAAAACTTCGATATAATCGTCGAATTAATAAATATTTTTTATAAATAGAAAAATGACAATGTCGTGGCTTAAATCCTCTACAGAATTGTATTTACATCGATTATTATTTATACAGTTAAAGGGTAAAAATCTATACCGAAACCATTAAAATAGAGATACTTATTACTTTTATATTTATTTTTCGAATAAATTATTACGTCCAAATAAATTAAAAAGTGGTTAATCGAATATTTATTTTATCCGTTGGAAAAAGATATTTTCCTTAAACATTAAATTATTATAGTTAACGATTTATATTTTATCGACTTAATTTCTAATTTTATCTAATACGCCGATAAGTTTTTAAATTAAAAAAACAAAACAGATTAGGTAAAAGAAATAAAAGAGGATATTTATTTCTTTTTTTTACTTCGACCGTGGTCACTATCGAAAACTATTTTTATAATACTATCTTCAATTTTCTTAGTAACAACGTTTAGAATGGAATATATTTCTAAGAGCAGTTTGTTTAATTATAGTCGCTAATAATTTTTCGGTTTGATAAGTTAATTTTTAGGAAAATTTCGATGTTACGAAGTTATGGTAGAGATGGAAATCTCGGTTCGACCTTGGATAAAATATCATTTTTGACTGGGCGCGGTATCTCTCGACTGCAGTTAATTTAATACATCCGCATTCCGGATTACTCTTCTTAATATAGCCCGATCGAATCATCTAAGTTGGCTCTTTCTACTCTTTTATTCCTTTATTAAGTCATAAACGAAAATTTTCGTTTTTTTTAAACGAAGCCGATTTGTAATTCATTGGCTGAAGTAACCGTAAAATTACTCCGGTATCAAAAATTCTAATACGTATAATAAGTTCTTTCGGTATTATTAAGACACGGATTTTGTTCTACGGCGTTATAAATAATCTATAATTTTTAGGTTATTTATTATCTTTATACGCTTACTATATATATCTACGCCATATCGGTCCCTGGCTAAATGAGTCGGCTTCAAATTTCCTGCAAATATTTATTAAAATTCTATAATACGTACGAATTTATTCCAAGATACTTTACGCTTACTCGGAGTTCCACCGATAATGTAGAATAGCCGCATTTAAAGAATAATATCTTTTACGCATTTAATGTGGTGTAATCTTTAAGCTTATTTACAATTTCTAACCTCATATATTACGTAAAGGTTATGGAGTTAATAGGTATTTTTTTTTTGTACGGGTAGAAATAACGTCGTAGATTCCCGACTTATAAAATGGGATATACGCTATACATGGAAAACTGGTAGGTTTTGTACCGAGTTTCTGATTTAGGTAACTAGACGGATCCGCTATACGCGGGGTGAGGGATTAACTGGCGGGCCAGAAGCCGGGATTCGACGTCCAAAATTTTCCATTATTCCGAATGACCTAGAGGAAGCGGTATCTGTACTAAACGACCGGGAGAAGGCCGCATTTCTAGTGGAGGGGTGGAAAGCGGCGCTCACATCGTTTCCTTCAAGATGGCTACCAGTAGCGACGTAACCTCTCGTCTGGTCCGCGATGTGACGGATTAGATTGGGGAAGTGGAAAAAAAGGATTAGATGCTCCGTTAGAGTGTTTTGTTCTACATAAAAGGACGTACATGCGGGCTTCGGGTCTGTCTGATTGGTAAGTGTTTTTATTAAGTACGGTGGTCTTCGATCGGATCGTCCCAAGCTCCGGGTGAGTGGGTTGTGATCCGGCAGAGAAGGGATGGACCGCGGAAGCGAGCAGATGCTAGATGTCCGACGGATAGTCCACGGATGAAGCGTAGGTGTATTTTTTGGATATTTCGCACCGAAATTGACTCGGACCTACGCCGATCTTCTAACTCGTAACTACTTTAATAGCTAAACTAAAGCAGTTACCGTAGCGTAGTATTAATAGGATTCCGGAAAAGTAATTATAGTCGTCGTTTTAATAATACATCGCGCGCGTTTTTTTTCGTTAAACGCGTTTGTAAGTAAAATAGTATCTGGCGAATCGCGAACAGAACAGGGCTATCCATCGGAGAAGACTCGACGTTTCCCCCGCCTGGTAAGTACTGTATTTCGAATCTCTGCAGAAATTCCTCTCTAAATAAAATAATTATTCTTTATCTATCGTTCTTCTTTCAGTAAGGCAAAATTACCATTCTTTTTTTCCAGGATGATTAAGAAAATTCTCTTTTCGAATTTATTATTCGTTTTAAAAATGAGTATCTCCACGGTGATGATCAAAATCCTTTTCAGCTTTAATTTTATTCTTCCACTTAGTTTCCGATATGGAATCCTTCTATTATGCGCCATAACGTGGCTTCGGTGGTTTTTATCCAGATTCTTTTATCGTAGCCCAGTATATTTTTATTTCGATTATTATCCCAAAAATAATATACCGGTATAATTTATAGTTTCGCCAAAAACCGGCAATTTTATTTAAAGGTGTGTGGAAATGAAAACGTTTTCTATTTATTTTAACATTTTTTCTACTTTGGAGATAAAAGAAAAGGCGAACAGAGGAACCAATAAAGTAAAAAGAAAACGCTTTTCTAAACTCGGTCCCGATTTAAATTGATTTTTCACTATTTCTAAATTTTAATCAATTTAATTTTGGATAGTTTCCAGGTAGGTTTCTCTCTTTATACACCGGTCCAAGAACTATGGTAATTATTTACTCCTAAATATTTCCTACCGTCTTTTCCGATATTTATTTATTTTTATAATTTAATATATAAATACATTTTTTTGGGCCGTTAAAGTTTTTATATTATAAATTTATGAGATATTTAATTATTATTATTTTATATATTTTTAAACGAAATATAGATTTTTCGATTAAATAACTGTTCCGACTTAAATTATTCTATAAAATACGATAGTATTTTTGTGTCAGCCGGTATAGCGGCTACGCCGATTCGATATATAAAAATATAGTCTAGACTTTTGGCTAAATTAATTATTTAAAAAAATATTTTAATTCGAAACGTTAATAGTATTTTACCATTTTTGTGATTTTTAAATATTTTGTAAAATTAATTACGGAAGGAAAATTTTAAAATTGAAAGAAATAATAAAAATATAAATTTGATAATTATTCGCGTATTCGGATTGATAGTTTCCCGTAACATTTTCCCAACATTCGAATCCGACGAAATATTTAAATAAAATCACACTAAAAATAAATGTTTGGATGTGAAATGTTGGCATTTATTAAAATTCGCAAAATGGCATTTCTTTAAACAAAATATCTTTTAGTCTATTATTTCGCATTCCTATAAGTGATACTGAAAATTATTCTTCGAATCTTGATCATATTTAACTTTTTCATTTTATGTTTATTGCCTAAAATTTGAATTTGGTAGCGGAATTTTTTTATTTCTTTATAATGATTTATTATATTAACTTTGTAAACTTTGTATTTAATTATTTCAAACATAAAACTTGACATCCGATGATAATATATGACCGTATGTCGGTTTATGGCGCATCATAATAAGAGATAGACGAAATAAATTATATATATCTATTCTAAATTTATGTCTAACCACGTTCGGTTTAAAATTTATCTATTAATCAACGTTAAAAGAAAATAATTTAATAGTTTATAACCAATCTGGTGTTTGCTACGCGATATATTTCGTAAAAAGAATGACGATTAATATCTTTTAAGTTCGGATACATTTATACTATTGAAAGAGAACCGACTTAGATTAAACCATCTACGTATATATCGGTGTTTAGTCTTTATTTAGACTTCACTTTTTCCTGCGCATATACGGCTAGCTTGTCTAAACAATAAAATAACTTTACTGTAACAGAAATAGAAGCTATTAACATTTAAGAAATGGTGGAAAGCTGTGGTTGGTGGAGAAATCTAATGGTTTTTGCTATTTTCGAAAATTCGTTTTTTAAATTTCTGATTTTGTTCCGATGAATTTGGACCCGGCATTATTTCTCCATCGAATATTTTCCTTATAAACCCTAAGCGAAAGATTAAATTTCTTTTGTATTTTCTTAACATAGAAATTTTTATTTTTCCACAATTCAATTATTTAAAGAAAATATAATTTTCGAACTAAAAATTTCAGAATTTAAAACCGTACGAATAAATTCGAAATGTAATATCGTATAATATAGGTTAATACATAATTTTGAAATTATTACAACTACATTTTTTTCAAAAAATTTACCCGCGCCAATTTTCCTGACTAAATTGCAAAAGATAGAATAACTATTTTTTTAATAATTTTAATTAAAAATCGTATTTTCGAACACGAAAATAATCGCGATTTGTGTATTACACGTCTTAATAGCGTATTAACTGTAATAGTTTAAATGAAAAAATAAAATCAGCGTAAGATGCCAAAATGAAAAATGTACACCAGATACGAGTCATTCCCAGTACACAACATTATCATTACGTACGATACGTGACACCAGAAATAATACCATCGACAACAGTAGAGATGTTATCGTTACATCTCATTCTCCTCCCTGCCGAAAATGACCATAAACTAGTACTATCTGCAATAAATTCGGTATTTGGTTAATCTTAGCCACTCTCCATATATAAAACCGGAAACGAACTATCTGGAAATTTTAAATATTCTCCTCTGTAGATAGGGTAGAATGCTATTAGTTTTATTTGTAGGTAGGCGATGATAAGTACCGTAATTTATTTCGGAATTTGAACGTTTTGTAAAAAAATGTAGCGCTATTATTACGAAAAACATATTTGAATTTGTAAGTAGATGCTGTGGTGATGTGTAGTTTTTACTCGGATACCAAATATTATACGAGCCTAAAGTAAAACGAGAATATAAATATTTAAATAGAAATATGAGTCATTGAAACGGTGAAAAAATGTCCACATTTAAAAAAATTTATGTCTACATTATAATAGTATATAAAACAAATATGAATGCGCAACGAATAAATGAATCTTGCGTAAGAAAATAAATAACTTTTTATTATCGTATTTAGTATAATTAAATATAGAGTTTTTTAAATCAATCGAGTTATTTTTATATTATTCGTGGTTAAATGAATCCTGCGTAAGAAAATAAATAATTAACTTTTTATTATCGTATCTAGTATAATTAAATATAGAGTTTTTTAAATCAATCGAGTTATTTTTATATTATTCGTGGTGCCGTACGCGTAATATTCGCTCGGGACATGTATATGCTACGTTCCAGTACGTTTATGAAAATATCATTAATAACTATGGCATTCTTTACAAAAGCTCTTTTACGTGTTTCAAAGCCATTACATTATAAAATATAGAATCATTCGTTATTACATAAAACGCGATATGTTAAACTAATTGATTTTTTAACATAAATGAATAAAAAAATTCGCTATTTTGTCAATGTTTTCGCTAAATCGAATTGTATTGTTGAGAATATAGGCCCGTTTGTCGACCTGAAATTATAATTTGGATTAACATTTTTAAATTTCAACATAAACTCTTATCTGATGTAAAAAAGTAAGAAATTGTTATCTAGAAGAAAATTTATTCGCAGCTATTTGATCGACTGTTCAAATAGCTGTTTGACAGCCTTCGATTATTGACAAATGTTATCAGACAGCGACACCATATTTGGGCGTAGGAGAATTTTTTCTGTGGCCAAATCATCGATGATATAATAAATAATGCGTCGGAAGAAATATTGTAAGACTTATTTTAGATTAATAAATTATGAAAAAAAATTTGAAATCGCGGTTTCGTTTAAAGTTCTTCTTCGGAACACGAAAGAAATTTTGTAAAATAATACCGAAATGTCATCGATAGGTGACGAAAGAAAATGTAAAAATAAGTTTCTGTTTTCGAAAAGAAAAGCTGAAAGTCTCACGCCCGACGGAAAACTGGAAAATGAATAAATTTCCAATTTTATGTATAGTGTGAAATTTAAATAAATATAAAGTATATACTATAATATATACCGCGTATAAGCTAAACTTTGGTTCGGACAACCACGTAGATTGAACAAATTATTGACATTCGAAAAGAAAATAAAGTCGATGTAGCGGAAATCGAGCTTAGTTTACGAAACAGTCTACAGATTCTTATTAACGAAAACATATTCGTGTCGTCGAAATAACTGGTTAGGGCAAAATATATACACAACTGCAAAAATCTGTGTCATTTACCGAAAAATTCTTCGAGTCGAATCTGCAATAAGCGAATGTATAATTTAATCCATTTTTAATTAATCGCTTATTTCCCGGTTAATTTCTATCGTATTACCAGATTCTTTAATTGTTTATTAAAACAAAATTATACGAATAAATTAAAACGTATAAAATTTAAGTAATATTAATTTCAGAACTTAAGATTATTCTTATTAAAAAAAACTGGACTTCTTCGAGTCGAATCTGCAATAAGTGAATGTATAATTTAATCCATTTTTAATTAATCGCTTATTTCCCCATTAATTTCTATCGTATTACCAGGTTCTTTAATAGTTTATTAAAACAAAATTATTCGAATAAATTAAAACTTATAAAATTTAAGTAATATTAATTTCAGAACTTAAGATTATTCTTATTAAAAAAAACTGGGCACACAACAAACACTTCAATCACGTAAATGCGTGGCTATCACACTAGATATCGTCTGAGCTCCCGTAATTGGTTGATTAATTCTTAAAGTTACCGAGATAACCTTCCACATTAATAAGAAAAAACTTAAGCTTAGAAGAAAAAATTTATGACTGAATGTAAGTGAATGTTATGTTTATATGGTAATAAAATCTGATTTTTTATCGAAATTCATTTAAGAAGTAAACATATATTTAATATATTTCGCGTAACTTGGATAAAATTTGTTTTTAATAATCAACGGAAATTTCTATTACATTTTCTGACTGAATTAAGTTTAAATTACTTTTGTAATATTTTTAATTTGAAATTTTATAATTTTTTCATCGATATTGAATTAATGTAAAAATGCATTATAAAATGTTAATACTACAATAAAAATAAGTTTTCAAATAATAAATGTTACGGGTTCTATCAGCATATCTTTTAAGTAATAAAAATTTAAAGTTGAGAGCGTATTCGAAGGTGCCGAATCGGACAAATAAAATTTCACAATTATTCTCCCGCTTTATCTGTGGATCTGTGATACGTAATCGCGTACGCGCCATTTTAAAAGGTCGATTACAAAATGGTAGATGTAAGAATAATGTATACAATTTTCTAACGGCATAGAAGAAGGTTGTGGGAAATTCTTCGAAATTAATACTGTAGTTTCAAAACTGCCTAAGGTAATTTTGGTAGAATTCTACTTTAACTGCCTCGAATTTTTTTTTGCGTGTGACCCAAGTGCGATGCGTCTATGAAAAATAAGTCGTGTTATAGTGTGCCTAGTGTGCTTTTTCGTGCTTGATAAAGTAGATGGTCGATTTTAAACTGGGCACGTACAGTACATCCTCGCCACCTGGCTCTGCCAAACGTGAGGCAGTCAAAGTAGAATTTCATCGTAATTTTCACATTCTAAATGTTTATTATTAACTGTTTTTTTTTCTTTTAAATAACTATACCATTATAATATAATTCCCACATCCAAATATTATAAAAAAGGGTGGTATAAAATATATGGATGATTAATTATCATCGGCCGAATAGGTGTCTATCAGATAAAATTTCTGAAATAGCTTTTTTAAGTTGTAAGAGGAAAGAGTTACGTATCGAATGAAAGAAACTGCTGGCCTATTAAAAATTGCCAATGGGTAATTTGATTAAATTTTCTTTTGATTAAATTTTAAATATTGAAAAACTGGCTAGAAAATTAAATATTCACACGGGTGTTAAAAAACACGACTGGGTGGTTCCTTTCACTTAAATATTCATTCCAAAAAATTATACTACATCTCGGAAACTGCGATTTGTAGGTAAACATTTATTTTGGAAAATTTATTCAATTTATAATAATCTAGTAACGTGTACCACTTTTGTGAAATTACTTGGATACGACATTCGTATCGAATAAAATTTAAAATTATATATAAGCTTATATTTTTAATTTATAGCAAATTTTAATAATTATATTTTCAAGAACAAAGAATTTGTTTCGATAAATTTTTACCTTTTGCAATTATTATGCAAAACACTAAATAATTTTCTATATATCAGTTATATTATTTACTTAATAATGTAACTGATAATCTTCGATAAGTCATCTAATATCTACAATATATATTAATAAATAA
This sequence comes from Olivierus martensii, assembly GCA_000484575.1. NCBI lineage: Eukaryota > Metazoa > Arthropoda > Arachnida > Scorpiones > Buthidae > Olivierus > Olivierus martensii. The sequence goes on from AYEL01088739.1 coordinate 177,205, forward strand.
AACATACTGTACTATATAATCGTCTTGAATATGCATTTTTTACCTAAATTATTTTTAATTCATAATGATTTATATTCGTTATAACAATACGTGAATGCCAGTGATAAATAATTTTTCAAAATAATTTTTAATATTATCGGAAAAAATCCCCACCCAAGCCGAAAGTAGTAGAAAAGAAAGAAATTAAATTAAAAGAAAAAGAAGCAAAACCAGCAGAGGAAACTAAGGAAAAGGTAAAGGAAAAATCTCCACCCAAGCCAAAAGAGGAAGAAAAGAAAGAAATTAAATTAAAAGAAAAAGAAGCAAAACCAGCAGAGGAAACTAAGGAAAACGTAAAGGAAAAATTTCCACCCAAGCCAAAAGAGGAAGAAAAGAAGGAAAAAGAAGTGGTTGCAAAACCAGCAGAGGAAACTAAGGAAAAGATAAAGGAAAAATCTCCACCCAAGCCAAAAGAGGAAGAGAAGAAAGAAATTAAATTAAAAGAAAAAGAAGCAAAACCAGCAGAGGAAACTAAGGAAAAGGTAAAGGAAAAATCTCCACCCAAGCCAAAAGAGGAAGAAAAGAAGGAAAAAGAAGTGGTTGCAAAACCAGCAGAGGAAACTAAGGAAAAGATAAAGGAAAAATCTCCACCCAAGCCAAAAGAGGAAGAAAAGAAAGAAATTAAATTAAAAGAAAAAGAAGCTGCTCCAAAACTAGCAGAGGAAACTAAAGAAAAGTTAAAGGAAAAATCTCCACCCAAACCAAAAGAGGAAGAAAAGAAGGAAAAAGTTGTTGTTGCAAAACCAATAGAGGAAACTAAGGAAAAGATAAAGGAAAAATCTCCACCCAAGCCGAAAGAAGAAGAGAAGAAAGAAAAATCTCCAACTAAATTAAAAGAAAAAGAAAAAATTTCATTAAAATCAACAGAAATGAAAGATGGAAATAAAACAAAGAAAATTATAAAATCTAAAGAAGAAATTGAAAGTATCCAATATGAAGAAAAATTCCATGAAAATGGGGAAATTTCAAATAAGGAGTTCATTAAAGATCAAAAAGTTTTAAAAAAGAAAAGAAAATCATCTTTAAAACTAAAATTAAATGAAAAAGAAGAAATTACTGATAAAAAATTAGTTACTTCCTCAAAAAGGAAAGATTCTTTGTCTTTGGATGAAACTATATCTGCATCTGAGAGGAATAAAATTGAAAGAACAATTGACATTGAATCACCAAAACATTCCATAACAATTGCAAGAGAAATTCCAAGTATAGAAAAAGATATAAACTTAAAATCTTTTGATAAAACATCACCAAATATTTCTTTAAAAAGTTTAAGTAGTTGTAGGGATGAGAGGTTTTCATCTCAGAGTTCTATAGAATACATTTCTTCAAGAAGCCCAAGTAAAACAAGAGAATCATTTCATGAAGAAATTGTTCCATATGGACTTCCTCCTCGACCAAAACCTAGGAAAAAAATGAGAGAATCAATGACAGAAATTGCATATGTGCAACCTACTTTAATACAGCATAGGAGGAGTCAACCTGAATATTCTGTTAATTTGGAAGAGCAAAGATTATTTACAAAAAGTAATCAAGGAGAAATGAAGAAAAAAGTAGTTTCTTCTGTATCTTCAGGAAGGCCAACTCTCTATTATGAACCTAAATATACACGTAGTCTTGATCAAAGCCTTTTAGCTAGGAAAAGTTATGATTCACCTTCAATGATAGAACCATATATTTCTCCCACTAGAAGAGAAATAAAATCAATTAATGTTCCTTCTATAACTACAGATTATAAAAAGCAGACTGAAGTATATTCAAAACCGTCTATGTCTTATAAGACCCCATCTTTAGAGGATATTAGTTCATATACTTCTAGATCATATTCACCATCAAAAACTCTAATAAATATGCAGAAGAACTTAGATTATGTAAATACTTCTTTAATTGAAAGGTCTTCTAGTTATAATAGAGAGTTATCAAGATCAGTCTCTCTCAGAAATTTGGCAAAAACAGAACCAAGACCTAGTTCTCCCATTACAACAAAAAAACAAACTGCCCAAACAGAGGATTATTTATCTGTAGCTGAAAGAAGAGCTGAAATTAGGAGGAGAAGAAAGCAGCAAGCCCAAATGACATTATGGAATTCACTGCAAGATATTTCATTAGCTAGTGATGATACCACTTTTACCAGATTGAAAAGACAGGAACCTTGTTTCACTCGATCTACATCTGTTAGAGATATTACAGTTGAAGATGAAAGATATATATCTGCATTCCGAAGACTAAAAGATATAATTATTGAACCTCCAGCACCACCTCCAAGATTATTAAAAGAAATGAGAAAAGAAAGAGAAATTAAGATTCAGTATAGATCTCTTAGAGAATTATGCACTGAAAATATTCCAGTTCCTCCACCAAGGGCAATAAGACAAGTTAATTATAAATACATTCCACAAAACTATTCATTAAGAGATTCAAGTGAAAGAGAAATTTCTCCTTATAACGTAGTTAGAACCAGTATTCTTGATGATTCTATTAGAACATCAAGAGAGATTCTCAGACAGAGTTCTGAAGCTAAAAAAATATACAAAATAATTTCAAGTACAGGACAGAATAGAGAGCAAGAGAGTTTTAAAGAAATTCCAAAAAAGCAACGAAATTTTCAACATCGTTCTTATTTTATTGAAGATATTAATAAGCGAGGAGCTTTATATTTGCCAGTTTTTCAGCACACTACAAAATATAAAGACAATAAAAGTTCCTCTTCAGTTCTAAATAGAACAGATATAATGTTAAGAACACATGGCAGAAGTGAAGAAAGTAGAACTAAATATAGTCAGACCCAAAAATTTAGATCATTTTCTCCAGTTTCAAAAACATATACACCTTTTAATAAAAGAGATAGAAGTATATCACCAATAAGTAGATTTAAAAATATTGATAAAATAAGTGAGGAAAAAATGACAGAAATAAGTCGTTCTTCTCCAGATTTTTGCACAGAAACAATTACAAGAAGATATGTTTCTCCTATCAGAATAAGTAAGCAAAATATTTCATCCATATCAAAGTTAAAAGAAATCTGTGACTCAGATAATTTAAGTAATATTAAGTTTAATAAAGTGAGTCAATCCTCTCCTGATATCAGGATTGAAACAACCATAAGAAGTAGATATATTTCTCCTATAAAAAGAAGAGAGAATCGAAGTATATCACCTTTAGCAAGGTTAAAAGAAATTTGTAGTTCTGATGATGTCAGTAATAAAAATTTTAGTGAAATAAGTCAACATCCATCCTATTTTAGTGCAGAAGCTACTATTAGAAACAGATTTAATTCTCCTATAAAAACTGAAAGATGTAGAAGAAGTGTTTCACCAATGACAAAATTAAAAAAAATTTGCAGCTCTGAAAATATTACAGATGAAAAAGAGATAAGTAGGTCATCTCCTGATTTTGCTTTGGAAACAAGAGATAGATATATTTCTCCCATCAAGTCTAGAAGGGCCAGACAAAGCATTTCTCCAATGCAAAGGATGAGGCATATTTATGGTTCAGATGAAAAAACTGATAAAACTTCAAGATCATCATCTCCAATTACATTATCAGAAAGAACTATACCATTTAAACCTGTTTTAACTGAAGCAATGTTAACTAGTAGGCAATCTCGAACAAGAACAAGAAGTCGTCCTGCATCATCATATGAAAAGAAAATTTCCAAGGTTAGTATATATACATATATGTGTAATATATCAGGGATATATGCAGGATTTTCTTATGGAAGTCTAAATATCTGATTGATTAATTTTTTGCATTAAACTTTCTGCACACAATGGCCCTGAATCACACTAAAGTGCATAATGCAAGCTATTGTATTTTGTTTTTGATTGCTCACATTTTATACAAGTAATACATGTAATGTAAACATCTATATACTTTTGATTTCCATTATTTTTGTCTTGTTGTTTGCTATCTTAAAATATTTTAAATATCACTTGATCATGCTTCATTCTTTCTTCATTTCTTTAATTCTGAAGAATAGCAGTTATGGCAACTATTTCATTTATGTTTCTATGAAAAGCATGTTTTTGAAAACCCTGTTAGTCAATCAAAATTCACCATTTCTAGAAATTATTTATAAATGCTATAATCTTGACATCAAGATTTTTCTTTACATTTTTATATACAATAGATATTACCGTAATTAAATGGAGTCTGAAAACAGACTTGCAAAATTTTTTGATTACTGTTAATCCTTTGAAAATTATGTCTATATCCTATATACAGTGTGTGTGTTTACGAATATATATACGGTATATATGTAATAAAATATATTGTACAGTGGGTGATCGGTTAATGAACATAATCCGTTCCAAGAAATTTTCTTTATCCGAATTGTTCGTTAACTGATCATCGATTTACCATATGATTTAATGAGAATTTGATTAATTTGTTCCCGAGACCCAAAAAAACATAGTAAGAAATTATATAATTTTTTATTATTTATGTTTTCAAAACAACATAGTAAGAAATTATATAATTTTTTATTTATGTTTATTTATAACTATTAACAATAATGTATACATATATACTCTTGCATTTTCATCCATTCTGTTTATTTTCCGATAAAGAATCTGCCCATTATCGATTGCTTTTCTCTCTCCTTCAGGAATTTTCAGAAGTGATTTAATAGCATTGTCTTGGTAGAGATCTCCAAGCCTATTTTTTTTTTTTGTTAACAGATGACGCCACTTTCCATTCAGGGAGAATACTAAGTGACATGGATGCCATTCTAACACCAAAAATTGTAAAATCTCTCTCTCTCTTACCTTCTTTAATAAATCTTTGATTTCTTTTACGTTGTCTTCGAGTTCATTTTAATCGGGAAAAACTACTGTTCTTTCATCCTTACCCATAAGTCCACGAATGCGCAAGGCCTAAGCCTGTCATTCCGTTAGGTTGGTTAAGCTGAAATATCCTCATGGAATATTTTTATCTGGTGGTGGCCATTTATAGAGCTGCCATCATCACAGGCTGACCAACGCCCATGATGGAGTCAACCAGAAGGATGGTTTCAATGGTCGAGCCCAGATCCCTCCTAAAAAATTGGAGGAGTGGGACCCCTGGATCCTCCAGAATGGTAAGCCACAGCTTTACCATGCAGCCATCCAGCTGACTTGTCTTTCCGTCAGTCCGTGGGTCCCACAGTTAGTTCTATGAGGTGTTCGTTATCCGAACATGTGTTTTTATTCGGTCAGTCCACAGGTTCCACAGTTTGTTCTGTGAAGTGTTCGTTATCCGTGGTCGTCCGCGGGTCCCACAGTTTGTTTCTGTGAAGTGTTCGTTATCCGAAAGGCTGCGGATCCCACAGTTTGTTCTGTGAAGTGTTCGTTATCCGAACATGTGTGGGTCCCACAGTTTGTTCTGTGAAGTGTTCGTTATCTGAACATGTGAGATCATTATCCGAACATGTGTTTGTTAACTATATGAACCATTTTTATATTCGTTAACCGAATATAAAAATCTTTCAAAAAAGTGTTCGTTATCTGATTTGTTCGTTTTCCAACCTGTTCGTTAACCGATCACCCACTGTATTATATTGTATAACTGATACTAATTTTTTTTTCCATTACATACATTTTGTAGACAGATTTTTCCAGCATATGAGCCATGTTGCTACTTTCTCTATAATCAATTGCAGTTAAAAAAATTTGATGATTAAGAATTTGTTGCATATTCAGCATTTATCACTTTATGCCTGCAATAGTAAAATAAATATTAATTCAATAAATATTTTGCAGAAATATAATTGATAAATTGATATTGAAATAATTTATATACAGGTAGTCTTCAACTTACAATAATTTATACTTATGATGATCTGTACTTACAATGGTGATGTAATCAGTAAATTCTATAATTAATCAATGCAATTTAATGCTTAACTGCTATATTAGCAAGGTATGCTTATAATTACAGGTAGTTTTAAACCAAATATTTCAAGCCAAATTAAGCCAAATCTGTCTGCCCAAGTTTGCCACAAGGGCTCGTGGCTATGTAGATAGCCTGCATGGGAGCACTAGTAGCGGCCTTATCGGATAAATTTCCAAAATGATCATTATATAAGCTTCCTGAAATGGAATTCTGCTGGATGCTGCTGAAGTCTAACTGTTAAGATGTTAGGGTGCTATCCCAAAAATCCTGGTTCAATTCCTGTGCACTGGCAAAATTTTATTTTGAGAAAATTAAATCAAAAAATTATAGTCTAATTATTAATTACTAGATGGCACCCATCTTAGTTCAAACTAAAAAAAAAATTAATTAATTATTAACTCAACAGATGGTGGCACCATAACTTTGATTAGAAAACTAATCATTAAAATTACAGTTTAATTCAGAATTATTATGCTAGGGGTTTATTTGGCTTGAAATATTTGATTTAGAGCTAGTTGTAATTACAAACATACCTTGCTAATACAGCAGTTACATTCCAGACCACCACTATAAAATGAATTTCATTGTAAAGCAAATCACAGTCTTTTTTCATTTTCTAGTACATATAAAAGCCTAAAAACATATTTAAATTATCATTCATTAAGGGTGCAATAGCACTAATCCTAAAAAAATTCAGGTGGATGGCCATATGGTAAAGCATTCACTTACTTCCTTGGAGATTCCAGGTTTAATTCCCATTCTCACATTTGCCTAAAAAATAAATTATAAATAACTGATGATAATTTTACACAATAAACATATTTATGTATTTATATTTTTATATGTTATATAAAGAATTTTAGCTAATACTATATTTCATAAATACATTCCTTTTTCTAGCACATAGGTAGGATACAAAAGCTTTATTATAGCTATTATATAGTCACAGAAATGTTTTCAATCTATTCGACCGTCATCAGCTGTACCTATATTACATACATATACTATGTACAGGTACAGCTAAATAGGATCAAATAGACCAAAAACGTTTCTGTGACTATTATAATACCTATATTAAAGCTTTTGTATCCTACCTAAATGCTAGAAAAAGGAATATATCATTTAAAGATAGCGTAATTTTGGACATTAATATTTCATAAATGCTTTCTAACAAAATTAATGAATATTTTTTATTTCATTTGATAATTTTTGAATATAGTAGATTCTTATTTAACATCAGGATTAGTTTCTTAAAAATTGTAATGTTAACTGAAACCAAAAATCCCATTTACTTAGCATATAAATTTTCCAAGAGGTTGGTTCATATTTGATCTCAGATCCTCTGAATGGAAAACCAAAGTGTTTGCACTCAGTCAGTCTAGTTAAATATCCTGTGTTCTGTATAGTTTAATTAATATGTTGCTCATAGACAATATTATATACTTTAGTTAATTTTCATATAAATTATGGTTCTTGTTTTTTATGATTATAGGTTTTCATCTCATTTTCTCTCCATTATCTCCATTATGAAGGGAAATGTAAGAAAATAGGACTTTTATTTCATTTTGGTGCTTTAAAATTTTTTATTTTTTAATTAATTAATTTAGTTTTTGCTGATGACATAATAGTGGAATGATGTTAAATGAGGATCCATCATACGAGTATTCCTTGATTTATGTCTCTCTAAATCCGAATTTACATAAAATTTTTTCCAAAACTTGTTTTTCTTTTTTTTTTAGTAATATAGAGCATAAATTTTATTATATTTGCAAGATACAAATCCAAAACATTTAAAAGATCGTTATTTTATTTATATTTAGTGCATTGTTTATTGATCATATAACTGGTATGATATTGTACCATGCAGCATTGTCTTGCTTTCAAACATGGAGCCATATGGCACTCTAACATGGTATAGTTGCAACACATAGTAATGCATTAGTTCCAATAATTTTTGCTTCAGAATTTTTGTGAAATATCACTTTTCTGACTTATACAAAATCTGAGTTATATGAAACTCTTTGGTCCCAATTATTTGCATAAGTTGAGAAATATATGCAAACATATTTGTACAAAAGGTATTTACAAAATATTTAAAACATTAATAATAATGAAAATTTCATATAAATCAATCTAGAAATAAGTTTAAAATTTTATCAAAATTTTGTAGGTTGAGAGAGAAGATAAAGAACAAATGGATAAAGCTACAATGATATCAAAATTAATAGAAATGGAATTTAACAAAGAAGAATCAGGACAAGCAGCTCAGCACTGTGATACAATTTATCAAGCAGTAAAGTTTCTACAGCAGCAATGTGATTTGTGTGAAAATTATTTTCCTGCTAATCAGGTAATAATAATTACTAGTAAATTATCATAATAATAATCAAATTTTGAATATTTATTATTTTTTTCTTTTTTTTAGATGATAACTATGCTCTACTGCTCTCATAAATCTTGTAAAGAATGTTTAAGAGCTTATTTTCTTGTAGAAATCCAAGATAGGAATGTAGATAATTGGTTATGCCCACTGTGTGATAAACCAGATTTGAGTGATGAAAATGCTACTCGTGATTATTTTAATCATCTCGATATAATGGTATCATATTTCTGTAAATGTATAATGAATTATTTCATTAATGGCTGTATCACCATAATGGATTAATTCTCAGATCACAATCACTCCAATTTTTTGTATTCTCCACTACAAATTTTATGAATTAATTTACAACACTGAATGGTTATTTAGCTTGCTTTTCTCAGAGATGGTTAAATAATTATTTGCAATTGAAGATTCATGAAATTTGTTGTGGCAAATATGAAAAATAGGAGTGATTTTGGTTTGAGAATTAATCCAGCATAGTGAATACTGCTGTAAGTAACACTTGTCCAGATAATTGTCATTCAAAAGTTATATATTTTAACCGGAATAAATTCTAGTTAAGTAATATCTTGAAATAATACAAGATGAATTTAATGCATTAAGCTATTAATTTTCTCCTCTAGCTTAAAAATTTAGTGGATACAAGAATTCATGAATTGTTTCAGCAAAAATTGAGAGATAATATCCTAATGAAAAATCCAGATTTCCATTGGTGCTCTCAGGTATAAAATATTTTAAATCAAGTTCTATAAATTCAGTTTATTTGCAAAATCAGTTTCAGAGAATCAATTGAAAAAAGAATAACTTGTTTAATAAATGTATAGTATGTTTGGATTTATATCACTATAGCAAATTGTGAGTATAATAGAGAATTTACTATTTTGCATATAGTATAAAAATTTAAAAGTGTAATAGAATTTAATAAACAAATTGATTCTCAGAAGTGGTTTATGAAAATATTTCACAGATATTTTTACCTAATTAAAATTGCTGTCTTCTTTTATAAAAGAGAAAACATTTTTAAAAGAATTATTCTGTTTAGTGTTCATCAGGATTAATAGCTTCTCCTGGTATTGTAAAATTAGAATGTCATGATTGTGGAGCTGTCACATGTACTCGTTGTCATTGGCTGGTATGCATTTTAGATATTTAATTAAATTAATCATCTTTAAGTATTCAATCTATTTTTATATCTATATTACATATTTAGTGGGATAATGAACACGAAGCTAGGAGCTGTGCAGAATTCCAAGCATTAAAGACTACTCAGAGTCCTGATAATGAAGAAGGATTGGAATTTAAATTAGAAATGCAAGGAACTCGTAAGAAAATTTGATGTAGATTCAAATGTTATATTTTTAATAAAATAATTATTCTTTTTTTTTACTTATTTATTAATAGAATGTCCAGAATGTCGTCATAGATATAGAATGGCAAAAGGTGGATGCTTACAATTTTATTGTAATAACTGCCATTGTTTCTTTTGCAGTGGATGTAGAAAATTGTATAATAAAGGAAAAGTAAATATTTTTATCTATTTTAATATTTTAAAACAATATTTATATTTCTTAATTTCTTAAAGTCCGAAAAATAATATTTTAATAAAATCTGCGACTAGGTGACTATAATGATTGCATCTATACAGGGCCGCATTTATATTTTTAAATTAATTTTGTAATATTCTGATGATATAAATTTGTTATTTAATAAACATTAAATTGTTTTAAAATACTAGCTATTATCTATTTAATCATTCTAAATTATGAAGATTCACTAAAACAGCAATTTATAAGACATAACTTTAATTAGTATACTGTTTTTGGTCAAAAACTTGACTCTCTTCAATATTAAATATACAATAATATAAAAGATAGTTTAAAAACAGTAAAATATAGAAACTAATGGAACATTTTATTTCAGATATTATATTTTAGAATAAAATTAAACACACATTAAATTTTGATAGTTCAGAAAGTGAGATTTTTATAGCATATGTATTCATATTTTAAAAACTTTAAAAATGATTCATTGACTATTTTACATATTAAAATACATTCTAATATGCAAGTTAACAAGTTAATACACCAACTGCCTGACATATGTAAGAGTTACATTTTTTAGAACATTATGCAAGTCAAATTTTATGAAAGTCCGAAAAATAATTTATTAATAAAATCTGCGACTAGGTGACTATAATGATTGCATCTATACAGGGCCGCATTTATACTTTTGGAGGCCCTAGGCGCAACATCATTATGAGGCCCCCAAAAACAAGTCTATTTCAGTTAATGAAATTCATAAGCTTTTTTTAAAGTTTGTTGAAAATAAAAGTCCACAGTTCTATAATAACTGATTTTAACAAAATAAAATAACACAACATTAGCATGCATATATTTGTATTAAAAAATTATAAAAACAAATTTAAATTAAAAAGAATTAATAATTAAAATTTTTTCTGACTTTGGTTTTAGCAAATATATCTATAGTATGATCATAATTAATCGAATCCATTACTTATGATTCAATGCATAATAACGATAGATCACTTGTTTTATTTTGATGCAAGTTGCTTCTTAAATAATTTTTTATTCATTTCCAACACTGAAAATGAGCGTTCAGCACTTGCATTTGAAATAGGGATAGTCAAAACTATTTTTAAAATTGTTTCTACGTTCGGAAAAGTAACCCTTAACGGCTTATCCTATCATTTATAAATTTATACATATTTTTAATTGAAAAATTTCTTTCTTTTATCATTATCAAAAATTGTTTAATTTCATCAACAAATATTTTGAATCAATATCAGTCCCATAAGTTTGTAAAATTTTATTAATGCTGATCCTGTACTTATCTTGATCTAATATCCTCCTTCAAAAAATGTCAAATGTATTTAATATGTCTAAATAGCTTTTTGCTTTTTCATTAATTTCCAAAACTAGCTTATCACAAATGACATCAAAAGTATTAATAATGAAATTTTCTTTCCCACGAAATTTAATCTCATTGTTAGATTGGGAAACTACTACTTACATTTTTATTTTTTTTGTTTTTCCAGTCTTTTCTTCTCATCTTTAAATTTTGTTTCATCTGATAATAAATTCGCTTCTTCATTTAAAGCAATAAAATTATTTCTTATATCTAAAATAAAATCAATTAAAGACTATAACAAATTATTAGCTAACAGCAAATCCAAATCAGGATTTTGTAGAGATTTACTAGTAGCATTTATTCGTTGTAAAATTTTGTCCCACACAACTGTTAATATTATTGTATCTAAATTGTCAAAATGTTCAGCTAATGATGAGCTCTCTAATTTAGAAATAGGTTTTTCATGAGAAGAAATTAATAGCTCAGTAATGATGAGCTCTCTAATTTAGAAATAGGTTTTTTCATGAGGAGAAATGAATAGCTCAAGTAATGCTTCTTTAATTTTTTATATCCACGTTTCAAAGCCAGTATAGTATCAGCTCTTGCAGACTATCTCGTTTCCCTCACAACTTAGAATAGAAAACTAAGGAATAGTGATAAATTAAAAAAAAATTCCACAATTCTATTTTTATTCTCATTCTTCTACAGTTGTGAGAAATATATAGATATAGGGAACAAAACATCTATTATCCCATAGTTTTGTCCTTTGTATGTGATACGCTCACGTACACAAATTTATGCAATACTACAGTTCCTGTAAGCTTTATATTCTAAGGAAAGAACAGTATATTTCAAATGGAGGCGGGAGGCCTCTCAAATTTTTCAGCGGTCTCTAATTTTTATATTAGAGGTAATTTAGAGATTTTTTTATATTAGAGGTAATAGAAGGTAATTTTTATATATTATGAATATTTAAAAATAATTTTATTTTGCAACTATAAAGAGGCTGTTTTTTACTATAAAGTTGTTGTTTGTGAGGAATGAGGTTTTAAAATGTGGCCCCCTACAGAGTGAGGCCCCCAGCTTGCGCCTAATAGTAAATGTGGCCCTGCATACAAAACAGGACAGTATCCTGCCAGGAAGCCTGACAACAAAGGAAATATGATAAATAGAAACTTGGATGAGAATAGAAGCTAGCCCCTTGCCAGAAGAATACACCAGTCATTAACAGCAGAACAGATCAGAAGTTTAGAAGAATGAAGTAAATTCAGAACACACCATACAGCAGAAGTCACCAGATGAAACTAGGAGGATGACAAAACTCTGCAATTCACATAGAGCATCTGTTGCAAATTGTGAGAAAGATAGAGAACCAGAGAACATAGAATAATATTGTACAGCTAGGAAAGTTGCTCAATACAAAAATACCAGAAGCCAGGAGATGAAGAATGAAAGAACTTCAGAACACAGGATACAATAGAAGTTACCAGATGAAACTAGCAGAACAACAAAGAAAATCGGTCCATGAAGAGCACAGTAATAATACACTAAATAGCAGGGAAAGTAGCACAATATAAGAACTCCAGGAACAAAATACTGGGGCAAAGAGATGAAGCAGGGCTATTCAAATAGCAGAAGATAAAACAATCCAACATTTCACTGAATCTAATGAAGTATGATGAGTTCAAAAGAGGTGTGCTGCTGAGAGTTATCGATGAAAAGCATTAGATGAAAATGGTGAATATTAGTTATTTTCACAGAGATTATTTTTCAAAGTACTAGAATAAGTTAGATAAATGTTTGAGTTTTAAAGCTCTTCTTGTTTTCAATGAAAAGGTGAAACTACATGACCAGTTGAAGCCAGTAGCATTACTTGTTGCTCTAGAATCATTCTTTCATTTGAGAAGTGGGAACATTCAGATTTATGATTGTTATATTCCAACTATATTTTTCATCTTTGATAATCTTAAGTCTTTTTAAATATTGGTGAAAATTACCATGTTCTATAAGCAGCCAGTAGAAGTTGAAGTTGTTTGAAAATATTTATTTTGTAAACCTTTGACCACAGAAGGTAAGAATTCAAAAATTTGACACCTAGAGTCTGCATTTTCTCATTCTTTTTGCTGCTGAAGAATATATAAATTGTTCAGAATAGATGTAGGAAGGTTTAGCGAGATTCTCTCAAAAAGACACTTAAGTTAGATTTTGCAGCTTTTTTGACAATTTATTGGTCTGTTTGTTTCTGTTATCACTAGGATGTCCTTTGACCCAGTAATAAACAGCTTCAGCAACACAAATGTGTAGGACAAGAATGACGTAGAATGCTGGAATGACTAAATCATGGCACCATTTCGAATCATCACTAGAAACTACTTCACGTTGAAAACATGAGTTAAAGAAAGCTTCTATATTGGCATCGTTCATTTGCGTTCTACACATTGAAAATGGCAAATTCGACACTTAGGCAGGAAGGTTCACCTTGGTGATTACCTATGTTTATAGTGACTAAATAACTAAATATAATGCCATATTTTTTAGTATGCACGTTCCTTAGACTTGTATCTATGATATGGTAATTAAATTTTGTGTTAAAAACATTAAAAAATCATAACTTGAAGACCTATTTTTATACCATATTTTTAGGCATGATTTCTGGTTCCCTAACACCGAGTGAAAAAGCTTTGTTTCATTTTTATTTAATCTAAATATTTTTTCTAGTTACTATTGAAGTGGTTTTGATAAAATAGAGAAAGCGAAACTAACCATTCACGGATCTGGATGTTCGAGTTCTGCGCAAGCGTATTAAGCGAATGTGATGTCATACACATGTGATGCTATCTGGGGAAATTAAGGGAAGTAATGACTTGCTGAAGCAGATTTCTTCAACAAACGTACGCGTGGAACGTGAACTCAATGATGTCATTCTTCTTCATGTTCATGTTCGCGTCAACACCTTCCTGAAGCTGTCTAATATATAATAATCAATTTAATCTGTAATTTACCTATCAGTTTCTGAATTTCATTTGCTAAATATGATTAGCTGCCATGATGATTTTTAATGCTGCAAAGCTACAGAAATGATATTAATCTTATCAAAATCTTTCTTTTAAGCTATGAGAAGTGTAAATTAAACCATGGTAGATTGTGTACAAAATTCTGTCTGCACTATACTACAGTGGAAAGACAGATGAAAGTGGGCTTGATGAATTGTTCTATTATTAATCTTTACAGAGATTTTTTTTTTAAAAGGTGCACTTTGTTCTCCAGATTTTGAACCATCAGTGTTTAGTTTGATACCAGGAAGATTACTGGAAATTTCAGTGTGAATAGTTAACAGTTTTCTTATTCAATTTGTTAAATGAATAATCTCTCTTTTGTCTAATCTATATTTTCTGAAATTAAGAGTTAGAGAATTAGTTGGTCTCTGCCATCAGGGAGGCCTTGAATAATTTTGTTGTTTGCCTTGTCCCAGTCATGATCCAGGAGAGTTTGAGTGGAAATGATTTGTTTAATTTTTAGATGAATAAACAGAAATTATTATAAGAGTGCTACAAGGAGAGTGAAATAGCCTGTTTTTTTTCTTATATAAAGCCCAACACACCGAGACTTTTCTGTGCAGAATAGCAGAAAGAGAGGCAAAAAGCAGAAAGAAATTTATGTATATCTAGGCAGAAAATTGACAATAGTACAGCTCAACTTTCTCATTCTGCTTGAGGTTTCTGCCTAACTACAACCAATTGTAGCATTGTTTACATAAGATGTCATATACATTTAAAACATGGCAGAAAGTAAGCAATGATTGTCTGCTGTAAATACTGAGATATTTTTCAAAGACAAAGAAATATCCCTGTTTTTATGACAAAAGAACAAAGATTACAAGGATATAGTTTTAAAGCAGTCTATATGGAAAGCCATTGGCATATGGCATAACATAACAGGTAAAAAATATAAATCATTCTGAAAACCACTTCCAATCACATTTGCCAGATGCAGAAAATTATATTAATAAAATTATAACAGAATGTAATGGAATTATAATATAAATAATGATTTCATTTTAAAATGAAAACATTTCATGTTTAAAAAATATTTGAAATTGTTTTCAGAATGCATTTAAATATTATAATAGTTTGCTAAATATAAGAAATACACAAGGTTCCGGTTTTCATTTCTTAACTGCATTCCTGTGCCACATGCTATATTTTGTAGAAAACAGAATCAAAGCAGAATAAAACTTTTCTGCATTCTGCTATTCTGCATAGAAAAGTCTTGGTGTGTTCTAGGCTTAGCACTTAACAATTACAATGTCCTAGACACCAAGTAGTAATCTATTCAATGGTGTAACTGTAAATTAATTTAATTGCTCTGTTACCAAGACCCAATTGTTGTTAATAATAATAATCAAAATATTTAATGAGTGAAGTGTTCTATCATAAATATAATGACAATGATTCATCCACTTTAACTGATTATCAGTAATAATTCCAAGATATTTTATGTTGTCTTCAGATTTAATGGATTTATTATTAATCTTTACAGAGATTTCCTTTTTTTAAGAGGCAACAATAGTTTCCAAAGCAAAATTAGCAAGATCTTGAAGGATATCTCTACTATAATGAGATATAAGAAGTATATGATGTGCAATTCTTATTTATTGATTATTTACATTTATAGATTTGTGAAGAAGTTAATTCTGATCTATCCTATTATTATTTTATTATGCTCTTTATTATTTCCTATTATTTTCATTATTATTTAATGTATTATGTTTTTAGTTTAAGAGTTAACTCACTTTTCATGTTCTCCGTTTCATCAGTTGGAAACGAGTTACGGACCAGAAGTCCATCTACTGACGAACTCTTTTGGTTCTTGATGTCATCTATTCTAAATAATTTACCACTTATCCAATGTAAGAATATAAAAATAATCTCTTATCAATGTTTTATATTCAGTACATAATTAATTTGTAAAGAGGATGACATGAATTGATTTGCTCTGTAAACTAAGAAAATTGAACTTTTTGCATGACTTATGTAAATGAGACAAGCTTGGGACTGTAAAAGTCACCTGAATAAAAACATATGTGTCAGTTGACACAGCAAGGTGTTTTGTATTGAAGTGGAGCTGATTAGTTACTTCTAACTTGTAAAGATCGACAATTGATTAAGTTTGTATCGGAGTGTAGAAGTATTAGAATTAATTAATATTTAAGGTTATATTTATTATTATTTTGATTATTTGGATATTTGAATTTTGATTAAACAAGTTTTATTGATAACTTGTTATGTGCTTTATTATTGCTTAAATAAAGCTTTGATTTATACTTTTTTTGTAAGTGTTTGAATCAAATAAATTTATATTTTATTATTTCACTTTACTTGTTTGAGAATTTATTAGTATTAGTTTCTAATATTGTTTTTTGCTATTTAGTTCACTTGTTTGATACTTTAAGCCATAGGTTTTTTGGTTTGTTTTTGTCATGTAGACATTGGTTAGTAATTGCTTGATTTTGATATAGTTTAGGTTTTTTTATTATTTTAGGAAATAGTAAAAAGACCTGAGCTCAGGCCAGACTCTGGATTTGCAGTGTCATTAAAGCTGTTAGGTTTAGATTATTATTGGTATTTTTGATTATTGTGACTTTGCAGATTATGTTTGCAATCTTAAATATAAAATAGCATGGGATGATAAAGTACTTTTGCTCCTGTGTTGAAATTTTCACAGGGACAACTGCCTCCATTGTATCCCCATGGAGTATGGCATATATTCTTATCCTGCAGTTTTATGAAGTTATGGTATCATAATATACCTGTAAAACATAAACAAATATTTTAATCTAAATTTAAACATATAAAACATTAAAGATTCTATAATTTGAATTGAAAACAATAATTTGAATGTTCTGATTTTGTAGTATAAATTTGGCTAAAAATTACAGAAAATTATTTTAATTCATTTTAAATCATATTAAAACTACTGTATTTCTGTTAAATAAAATTTTGTTATAAGTAAGTCCTTTGTTTCTTTATAATCATATCAATTAGGCCAGAAGTGGCCAGTTACTATAGCTGGAAGTTTGTAGAAAAGTATGTGATACTGTCCTTCCAGCTTAGCCGCAACCATTGATGCAAGTATGTGTGTACTAACTGAATGAGTCCAGTGACAAAATAGGGATGACAGCTTCGCACATGGATGTTTTCAAACGCAAAAACTGAAGTTGAATGGAAGTTTATTGTAATGTCGAATGCTAAATGATTAGCAAGTATGCATGCGCTAACTGAACAAGTCCAATGACAAAATAGGAATGACAGCTTCACACATGGATGTTTTCAAATGCAAGATAACTGAAGTTACTTTGCACATGGATGTTTTCAAACGCAAGATAACTGAAGTTGAATGGACTTATTGTAATGTTGAATGCTAAATGATTAGTTTTGACGTTGGAAATAATATATTTAATGCACATAGATGTTTTCAAACGCAAGATAACTGAAGTTGAATGGAAGTTCACACATGGATGTTTTCAAACGCAAGATAACTGAAGTTGAATGGAAGTTGCATATGGATGCTTTCAAATGCAAGATAACTGAAGTTGAATGGAAGTTTATTATAATGTTGAGTGCTAAATGATTAGTTTTGACGTTGGAAATAGTATATTTAACAGAATTTAATATAATATTAATTCAATAATTTTTATCTAATAAAATATAATCATTATATACATCTGGAATAAAAAAATAATATATTTTTTTTAGTAAATATTTTACCTTTAATAACCATTCTCATCACGCTCTGAATCAGTTGTTAAATCACTTCCAGTCAATGAAATACAGAGTGGTTCACACACTTCTATAATTGTGTCTTTATCCCAGTAAGCTGCTTCTATTTTAATTACATGCTTGCAATATTTACGCCAGTTTTCAACATATATGCTGTTTATAGTGTCTTCTGTTGTTTGAAAAAGTTTTGTCATGTTGATATCACCAGTGGGATTAATATTGCATACGTATCTTTTTAATTTGGCCAACACATATTCAATGGCATTTATATTGCAGTGCTATGGCAGGAGACAGTGTTGTAAATCCATGTTCTAGCATACAATCAAATCTATAGGTTTTTACTTTAGAAGCATGTAATTTGACCAGCTCTAAAAGTTCAACCTTCAGCGAATCAGGTGAGTGTTAAATAGCATTGATAGAAAGCCAATCCAGAATAGTTCTTTTGGTATTGCTTGAATTTGGTGGCTTGTTTAACTGGACTGAATGGTACAAAGCATTATCAATAACAACAGCAGCATTTTTAGGCAAATTTGGAATAAGTTTTTCTTTCGCCCATTTCTTGTAAATAGTAGAGTTCATTTGTCCATGATAATCACCTGTGATTGTATTTGCTTTGTATATAAGTTTAGTATTTGGTAGAAATGTCATAAATCCACCTGCGCACAAAACAATAATTCGACACGAAGCGTTTCTACTTTGAGAAACTCCATCTGTGTTACTTGATTACCAGCATTTACCAAATGTTAAATTGCTATCAACCCACGTTTTGTCAATATAAAAAACAGGTCTTTTTCCTCTCAATACTTTTTTATATTCTTTAGAAATTGCCTTCTCATTAAAATGATATCACTCCTTTCAGTTAGAATTTTCCTTTTATTTTGGCTTCGTTTCCATTTAAATCTATTTTATGTAAAATCTGTCTTATATTTCCTTTTTTCAAGTGAAGTTGATTTTTTCTTTTAAAACTGGCAATAATTTGTTTATTGAAGGAACTTTCTTTTCTCAAGTATAAAACTTTTGCACTGTACGCCTAATAACATCACAATTGAAATCATCCATTCCAATTGTCTGCAGATTATCCACCTTTCTCCGCTTTTTTGGAAAGAAAAAACTTGCTTCAGCTTGTGCTGCTGACTCTTGACGAATCTTTTTTATTGTTGTCAACGATACACCACATCTGACTTGCTCATTTTGTGGAAATAAGAAACAGGAATTAAAACATCGCCATTTTCTGCTTCTCTATCACAAAATTCAATTACATTGTGTAAAATTTTTTTCGTCCCACTTCGAAAGGCTTTGTTGCGACTTGTGCTAGCCATCACAAATAGAAAAAAGTAAGTGAAAACACTATGATGACAAATAACAGAAATATGCAAAGAAAAGTAAATTGAAAACAAAACCATTTCCATCTGTCGTTATATCAACTGCGACTCTCCCTTTTATGTTTGGACTCATCCACCTTAGCTAGGCACGGCTTTCGTGGACAGACAATAAGAATTTATAATCTGCTTTCCCTATGATAAATGATATGGCTATATATTGAATATTTTTATGTTACTCATTACAGTTTTTATTGATTTCATTAGATCAGTGATGGATTGGTTGTATAGAGAATACAGAAAATTTTCACAGGCTGAATTACTTGTGGCTGCTATTTTAAGTTCTAAATGACTCTTTTTTTATTTTCCATACACACATTTGGATCCAGTCTGCTCCTGTATTGGATGATTGAAAATTATAATAATTACTTGCAAAATGAGGTCTGTGTTTGAACATTAACTACTAAATGTAAATTGTTTTGATTAGTCATATATTCAGCTTATCAAAAGATCTGTATTTGATAGCATAGTCAAGAATTAATCATGGAAAATGAATTAATCTTGGGAAATGTACTAGTATGCAGCAATTGAGTTGGCACTAAAGTATTTCTATTACTAAAATCTATAGGCTATACTTAATGATAGTATCAGAAGTCAGCAATATGCCACTCCCATAGACTCAATAATAACTTTTGTAACAGTATTAATGTGCACAGAGCAGTTGATTTTGATGTAAAAGGTAACAGTCAGCAAGAACTGTGTTTATTTTGATGTAATCTGCCTCTGGGTTTTCAGCAGGGTTGCAGAGTCGGATAACAAATGATTCGACTCCACCTTTTAAAAAAATCCAACTCCGACTCCCTAAAATTTGTAAGGTTCGACTCCGACTCCTGCATAGTTAAAGTTAATATTGTAAATGTATTTTATTATTGCAAGTGATTCTTCTGGCTACTTTACATTAATTTTATAGCACTTTGGCTGTAGATTCTAGGTAGGCCCATACTTTCTTACAGTTTTTAAGAGAGATTATCCAAAATTTGGGCTGTGTATAAGTTGTTACAATTTACAAAATCAACAACTGAGATAACAATTAGCAACTTTAATACACTGAAAAGAGAAATACATGTCCTTCTAAAATTTTATATGATTTGTTTTATTGCTGTTGAAATTTGAATAATAAAAAAAATCTTTCTCCTTGGAAGCATTTATTCATGCCAAAATTACTTTAAATATAATTTCTAACTAACTATTCCAAGTTCTAACTAGTATAAAAGCCTATTAAAATAAAATTAACACTGGATTAAAAAATAAAAGCTTCCTTTTAATTACATACCAAATAGGCAAATTCCAAAATTAAATTTAAGCATTGATTCTAATAAACAAAATAGCCTCAGTAAGTTCATCTGTCATTGCAGTTCTCTGATCAGCTCTGATCAAACGGAGTGAGGAAAACAGTCTCTCTACCCTGATCTGTGTTGGAGGCAGAGCTGTAACAAGAAGTGCAGCATTTTTTACAATTTCAGGATATTTAGAGATGGCCTCTCTAACATTTATATTTTCTGTCAAAACATTCAACTTCTATTAGAGCTTTGTTAAATTCCACTTTGAAATTTGCTATTTGCGATATATTTGTAGGTTTACTTTTTTCAGTATCAGACTCGAGTTTTCTTCTTTTTTGGCGCTGGAGATGGTCTGCTTGATCCAATAATTTTTCAAAATCAATTTCATCATCAGTATTTGCATTGGACATTGAATTTTTATCGAATTTTAAGTGCTAAAGTCTGTTTAAGCTTATACATGAGTTTTGCATTTTTACCAGTTTTCAAACTCTGAAGTCGCGGAGTCAGCTTATATTCAAGTATATACGGTAATTTAGTAAATTTAAATTTAATTCTAACTTTTCTTTTATATATGTATATATTTACTCTCCGGCAGAATGAGTAGAACACTCGTTTGGTCCACTGGAGTTGAGTATCCAACAGAAAATCCACATCATTTCTGAAATGAGCCGACACACTGCACTTAAAAAATTAAAATGACCTCTTATCAAACTGAAATTAATAATGTTACATTTGGCATTAGAGCAGATACCTTAGGCTACCTTCAATAACCCTCTCGCATCGTCTGTTTTTTATTTCTATAACTTGATGTGTAAGAGTGCTAGCCTGCTAGGCCTTTTATAACTTGATGTGTAAGAGTGCTAGCCACTAGGCCTATGAGTTAGGCTATAGGATATATCCTTAGAACAACTTACAAGAATATAAGAAAACCTATTCCAAATATATTAAAGCAAGTGAGACTTTTAAATTTGTAGTTATTAATATTCGTATGAAACGCATAACTATAATGATAATAATAATAATCCATTATAATAGAATATAATCTCGTATCATAATTTTTTTTCATAGTTATTCCGAACAGTAAAAATGTGATTCACGTAAGTATTAAATGTTATTTAAATACAATACTTTATATATTGAATTTTTAGTTTTCCATAATTGAATTATAAAAATTAATCATTTCCTTTAAATGCCTTTTTGATATTATTTTGCCATAAAAACATGTTATAGCCAATATAGCCTACTGGTAATTAATATTATTTTTGTATTAAAATTTGCTATATAAACTTATTAATATGACAAATTTAAATAGTAGAATAAATAATATGATTATGGTGAAAATTTTGAAAACTTTTTAATCATTATTTAAAGCCGAGTGTCTTTCAGCATTCAGCCATTATCACTTTTTTTCGAATACTGCCTTCTTTACTTTAGCATTGTATTATTTATAATTTTCAGATCTATCTTCCTAGGGTTTTACCTCTGCCAGTTTTGCCAACAATAAAGCGCTGTGATATAGCATACCGAAAAGTATGTTATTATTCATCTTTTCTATGTCGTCTAATCATCTTAGTCCGCATTGTTCGTAAATGCTGCTAATACTTAACTGTTTTTTGATCTCACCATTACAAATATTATCTGACCATTGGTCGCTTTTCTTTATTTTGGATGTTAAGATTAAAATCCTCATACGAAAAATCTCCAATTTATCGATAGATTTGGCTATATCAATTTAACTATTCAATATAATTTTGCAAAAATATATAAATAAATTCTCTTTTGGAATTTGTCACATGTTTTTGTTAAGCTAATAAAGTAGGCGATAGTGTTTCGAGCATTTATCTTAATAATCTCTTATAATCGATACTGTATATCTGATTTGAATATAATTTTATAGGACGAAAAATCGGTAATAAATTATTCTTTATTCTACTTTCTAAGATAATATTCTGTGTATTTTTCCCGATATACAATATAATGATGTTCCTTTACAGTTTTGAGAATCCTTGTTATCGCTTTTCTTAAGAATTAGCGTAATGACAACCTTTGCCAATTCTCTAGTAATTTATAAAATTTTCATGCTAGAGAAATTAACCTACCCAACCAAAGAGCATTCGCCTTTTTTGTTTTCAATTACAAGTTCGGAGCTAATTTAATCGATACTCGCAATTTTTATACTTTTCGAGATTTTTCGTAGTTCGCTCTATTTCTAGAAAGTTTATTTCCTCATTAATATTTGTAACTCTCTCATCGCTCTCGTCATGTGTCATCTTTGCACATAAATTAACTTACACAATATTCAATCTATTGATTTAAATTTTTCTCTTTATCAAATATTAATTTGCCAAAAAAAATTTTTAATATTAATCGTTTACGCTACCTATTTCTTTTATTTTCATCCTTTTCAATTTCCAGAAATCTTCACTACTACTACAATGCTCTCTCTATCCTGGTGAGAGATTGTTAAACTATTCCCAAAATAAATTATTGCTTTTCGAATCACAATTTTACCCGCATTTCATTTTATTTTATAGTCGTATAAGACTATGAAATAAGATTATACTGTATTTATTGGCGGGTAGACTTAATCTAAAACTATTACGAAAAGCTTTTTTCTTTATAATGTTTGTTTATTTCGTTGTATTATTCCGTAGTAATTTCCTCTTTTTGTTAAGTTTTAGGTAATGGTGTGTCGTTATATACATCATCCTCTAGAAGTTATTTTTCAATATTATGTTTATAAAATTTCTATTCAGCTTCTATATTCTCTTCTTTATCCTTTCCATCAATTTTAACAGCTTTTTATACTTCTTTCTTATTTCTTTAACATTTAATTCATCTACATTTTAGTAAAAACAGCCCAGCACTTTGCATAAAAATACTTTATCGCTATTAAAGGAACGTTTTCGACCACATTCGACTAGTTTGTATTAGCTTTCGAATTATAGTTACAAATACTATTACAAATGGAATAAGAAGGTTCCAAATCATTGTTTATTTTACATTTATACCCAGTGCGCTCTCACAATAAGGAAACATAAGAGATTTGTTGAGTGTTTATTTTTAAATTAAGTTCAAAATCTTAACAAAGTATAAAGTTAATATTTTCAACGTAATTTAAAAAATAATTTTGAGAACCAAATCTCCTATTTTACTTTAACGGTAATCGAGTGTGCGCACCAAGATTAAACATATACGAACAGAGTAAGTGAAGTAAGAAGGCTCTAATGTTCTAAATATTATATCTTTGAAATCTTTCATTTCAAAATATTCTAAATAGGGTTTCTTCCTCAGAATTCCTTCTTAATAATTCTTGGGAAAAATTCGTAATTTGAAAATTCCCGATTCCCAAAAAAGTAGAAATATTGATATTTCCCGAGAAATTCGAGATTTTTTTTATTCGTTGTCCGTTCAATGATAACGTTTCAACTACTGAAATTCCTTCCACGCAATAATTTATAATTTTTCTTAGTTTAATTAAAGACTAATCATTCATAACTTAGTAAATTATTTGGGTGGAAGGCATTTTTTCATTTGTTATCATTAGAACTTTTATAATATGTAATATTTTCATCCGATTTATCCTATACTAAACTATATATGAGACATAAAAATTACTAAAACTCATTATTTATATTTTTATAAAAATTTATCAAAATTCCATATTCAAATCTTGTATTATAATGAAATTGGCAAATTTTTCTTATATGTTTTAAATTATACCTATAAATTTCTTAACGCTATATTAATTTTTGACCCATGTTTGGTCCCGAGAACATCTTCAAACGGATAAGTCCTGTAGTTTATTGGCTTCACTATTATTTATCTTATATTTCGAAAGGAAAATTATCCGCAAAAACTGATATTTAAAATAAGAATATAAAACTTAAATAACATACACACTAATAAGTTGTAAATGAATCATAAATTTTTATTGTAGTTTTAAATAGTTGCTCCGTTTCAGTGCTGTCACGTTATTACGTAACAATGTAGAGATGTTTTTGATTTCATTTTAACAATAGTTTTAAGTATTAAATTTTAGTAATTTTTATTTTATTTTTTTAGTATTTTTTTATTGTTAATTTTAAACTCTACGTTTTTCAACAATTGTATGATGTTATTAATATACACCAATATAATAATTTTTTGTTTACAACCATCAGATTTTCTTTTCTAATGTTACAGATTGTTATTATATCGTTTTTATGACTAGAATAAAGACAAAATTTTCTTACTTAAAAGAAATTGTATATTAAATCAATAAAATTTCCTGTTTCTATTCCCGGAGATTAAAAAATGTCGGGAATTACAAACCCTAGTTCCAGACATTGTTTATGTTTGGAACAGTACTGTATTTGTAATCTTAATTTGGAAATTAATGTAGACTAATCTCGGATGTTCCTTTAATAATAATAATACATCGTGTTTCTCTGTCTGGTGCTAGGCGATTTTGAATTGTCTTTACTAATCTACCAGAATCTCTACAATTGTTTTATTAAATTTACATCAATTAAAGAAATCTATAACAATTTCTATTTGTTTTTACCCTTAATTCCGAAATAACTGTAGAAATTAAAAATTGTAATGTTTATAACTAAGGTATTAGTTGGAGTGTAATATAAAAATAAAATAATTTATTTTCATTCTTTTTAATTTCGATGCTTTCATCATATTATCCATTATTTAAAATCATCTGATACTATGTTTGGCCTTATTTACAGATACTATCACATTTTCCAGTTCATCATAAAACTATTCACCTTCTCTTCTTCCGCTTCTTCATAAAATGCAGTAAACTGCCATAATATCATTACGCTATCTGAAATCTGATTCACATAATATTAATTCCTTTGTCTTAATTTTATGTTGCCCCAATTTTTATGAACTAATAATCTTACATTATATTCGGTTCACCTGCGCTTAACACTGGTTTAATAATCATTATAATTACTATCCCCTAACTATGTAATTTTTATACTACTATCGCCAGAAAATGCCAAAATTTAAATTTTTGATTTCTCGTGAAATTATATAAGTATTAAATTTATTTCTTAAGAAATTTAATTCTGAAAATATTTTCAAATCTCGTGTAAAATTTTGTGAAATTTCGGATCTAAATGTAAAACAGAATATGTATAGGAAATAGAACAGTCCGAATAAGGAAGTTGAATATTATTTATCGCTCGCCTTATGTTACAATGTAATACAAGAATAGTATTAGTTGTTAATTGAAATCACTCGAAAATCTCAGCAAAGGGAAATTTAAAATTATTAATTGCGGAAAGATCAATTAAATTCTTGTCTTAAAATTTAGAAAATAAATTCATGAATTAATTTCTTGTCACTGCTTCTCGCGTTAAAGAGGAATCGAAAAAATACAGTATAATTATATTTCAAAAATTCTTCAGACTGGCTTCTTATTCAAAAATAAAAATTTTTTCAACTTAGCGAAAGCAGAATTATATAAACGGCATTGTTAATTAGATTTTTTTTGAAGCAGAAAATAGTATATTATAGTCAGACCATGATTCTTTGGAAAATGATAATGTCGAGAAACTTTCAGCTCTTTAAGATGGAAAAGTACTGCGTATAAAAAATTTAAAATTCAGTAAAATTTATTTAATGATGATAAATATTGAGCATTGAGCAAATACTTGGCTGTATTTGAACTCATCCGCGCCGACTTTTAATTTTTGTCAGGGGGCGAGAGTTATCAGTATTCAAATATTAAGGTACTTTTTCACGAAAAATTATACGAAAAAATAAACAATCATTTTTATATTAATTATTATTTGCATTTATGATAATTTTTGCGCTGTTAAATAAAATATGGAGTGAAAAAATACTTTTGCACCAGTGTTCAAATTTCCACGGGGGAGATTGTCCCTATCGCTGCCGCTGATTATGCTCGAACTAATGACAAAAGAACAATAAAATTTGCACTAACAAACTTAGAATTCTATTTTCTATTAAACAAACTTCCACGCAAAATGAACAAAAAGTTTTGATGTTATGTAATTTTGTCACAAAAAAAATTTCGAATGGTACACTCGACTTTAAATGCTTTGCGTTTCCTAAAAACTTATTTTTAATTAAAAAGATAATAATACCTATTTACAAACGATTACTATACATTTATACAACTTTTTAAAGTATTAAATGACAGTATTTCGAGGAAATCTCACCATCAGCTATAGTCCATCCAGCCGATTTTATTTCCAGTTGGCCTGGCGATTTCAACCTACAAAAGTTCTCAAATTAAAAGAAAAAAGAAATTAATGGATTATTACTCATTTTTTGAATGAAATCTGTACGAAACATGGTTAAAAAACAAGATATTTGCTCTTTGTTAAAGCATCGAAATATTATTATTAAGAAGATATAAATGATAACGCTAAATTTGCAATTTTGTAAGCGATTAAACATCCGAATCTAAATGCTTACCATATTTTAATTATACTTATTTTATTTATTTAATATTTATTAATATCATGGAATATTAAAAATTGGATATTAATACGCAAATAATCTGTTTGATATACGAAATAAGAAGATAAATTTTGACAAAACCATTTTATTCCTAGTTATAAAGAAAATAATTATATAATTCATATTACATAATTATTATAAATATAATTTTTAATTTTAAAACTTCTAATAACGTCGTCATTCTAAAATATTTTTTTCAGAATTTGATACAGTATTCCAATTTGATTTTTAAAGATCATAAATCAGCGATATGTATGCGAAAATTAATATAGTTGTAGCTCTTAAACGAATTATAGACAATAGACTAATATAAATTAATATAAAGCAAAAATTTTTGAGCAAATCTCTCTTCTAACCGAGTCTTCGTCGGTCCCCCCAAATTTCCTATATTCTTATAGTAAGGCCATCTTTATACGAGATAACCTCTGAAATCACGAATTTTTTCGCAATGAAATAAAAATTATATCGCTTCAAAGTAAATACATTCCGTATAACGAAATTTTATATAAAATTTAAAAAATAAAAATATTCGTAATAAGAATATTAAATGAAATAAAGGCCACATATTCGTTTTTATAAGAATATACGGTGAATAAAACAGATTTACGAATTTTCTTTAAACACGAGAAAGAACAAATTATTTTATAGAAGAAAATCTACTTTATTCGATCTTTTTAAAATACTAATAATTAATGACGTAGTAAGAATTGAGTGGGCCGATGTATAAGCCAAGACTCCCATCCCTTTAGAATCTTTAATCGCCTCCGTGTATATAGCGTGATCAACTTAGCGCTTTTTGCACTAAATTTAGTGTTTTTTAATGCTATTATGGTAGCGCGTTCTTACTTCAGTTAGTGCTAAATTTATTTGATTTTCGAAACATATATATACTTATATTAAAAAGTTTTTTTGTAAACGTTTTGGTATTTTTATAAAAAAATAAATCACCGAGTTGGGATGGCAATATTTATACCAGTTCCAAATTGATTAACTTAGCCAATAGATTTGTTTACACCGAGTTAAAAAATTAAAGCCAAATCTGATGTCCGAAATTAGCCGAAAAATAATCATCCTGTATGGAAAGCAATCAGAGAACGCGCAATTTGTTAATTAGAAATATCGAGGGTCACTTGGTTTCCATTTAATATTAACTGATGATACACATAGTAATGGTGGTCACGTTTACCCATTAAAAATGACATTTCCTATCTTATTTGTAAAGTTCCCGATAAATTAATATTTTTAAATATATTCGAATATGGGCATTCGAGATATTTTTAATAGAAGAACATATTTGTTAGGAATAGATATGGCGGTCCCAGTGCCACCAAAGGATGCGCTACTACAGCGAAGAGGTCGGAATGCCACCTCTCTATATTTGTGCAATATCCCGTACAGTATTTAAACCCTACCAAAATATTAATCGTACTATCTATGTACTTTTAATAATAGAACCAATAGAATAATCTCGCTGATAATTTGTATATTTTTTATCGTGTCAATTAAACCTGTACTTTTCTAATTTATTTAATATTTCCTTTTAGCATAATTTTTTAAATGAGAATCTTAGCCTTAGTGGGCTGGTGTCCGCCGCACAATTTGCGTCTCCAATGGTTACGTCACCACTAATAATGATAGTGGATGATTAACATTAAGTGTTACTATTAGTTAAGTATAGATGATAGGAATAGAACAAAACCTGATGGAAAATGAAAAGGTAATTATTATAATATTGATATATAGCTAGCCAATATGACAATTACGCATTTCACACATTTGAATTCGTTAATGGAAAAACTGTTTCCAACAAATAGATCCATATTTGGACTTTAATTAAAATGATTTAACATTTCTTAGTAAAAAAGTAAGGAAAATTGCTATTCAGAAATAAAAAACATTTAAAAACGACTAATTGCTTTAACTAATTAAAATATTTTAGCGTGAATCAATTTTAAATTAGTTGGCGTGGCTGAATATTTACCTATGCAAATTAAAATGTTTAAAATATAAAATGCGATTCCTAAAAGACTAATTTAAATAAAATAGTAGTCTATATTATTATAGAAATATAATTTTTTTCTATACAACGGTCGTCTTTAATCATATTTTAATTCGCAAACTTTACCATCTTAATTATATTCAATACTATATATATAATTACTCGATGTTTTTAAATTTTCTTTGGTGAATCTCGTTAAAATCATCCAACATCAAACATATTATTCATAATTTTAATCATAATTGATTCTCTCCACATTGAAAAAATCGGTAACGAGATTATGCATTCTTAATAGATTATAAATAACTAATCATAATTTTTTCCATATATTAATAATTACCGTAAAAAATATCGTATTAATTAAAACAAACTTTAAAAAGTTTTTTAAAAATTTATTTAGAATATAATGTAAGATTATTTAATTGAAAATTATATTAATATTTTACACTGATTTTTTCTGAATAAAGTATTAAGAAAAAATATATAAAGAACTAATATTTTAATTTTTATTTAATTCGGATAAAGCGGGAAGATAAAATTTCCTTTATTGTAGTATGAAGAATTTGTATAAAATCATTTATTAAGAGAAAACTTTTATATTTTTATATTGAATTGAATGGAAAGTCAAATTGTTCTATTTAAATTTAACAAAATATTGAATTTGTACGTAACGTAGCGTAAAATACGTGATTCTCGAAAACTTTCTAAACGAATACTATACAGGTATCCCTCGCTTTACACGATTAATTGGTTCTATGAAATAATCGCGTAAAGTGAGTTGAATTTCTTCAGAACGATAAAAAAATGAAAACTTTAAACCTATGAACAAAACACACAAATTTTAATGAATGAATTTAATTAATACAAACCGTAAATAACTAAACACCACATAATTCTGACAGTCTTCGATCCAATAATGAATGGATTGGGTCTGGTGAATCTGGATCATCACACTCTCGCTCTCTTGATATTCTGATGATCTTCAACTGTTTTTAATGAAACTTTCGAGACTCAGCTGACAGGCAGCATTCTTCCTCTCTCCATAAAGTACTTTGTAGCGAGTCAAAGAATTCTGAATTTCTTTCGCAACTTTGGCGCTTCTAGTCAAATTGAAATCATTTTCTTCAATTATTCTGACGGCACTGTCAATATGTTTAAAAAATTCAATCATTTGTTTTGTTGAAAGTTGTTTGATAGGCTCAGCAATAAAGGGCAACTGATTTTTATCATTCGTGTTGTTTTTCCATTTCCAGAAGCTCTTCATTAGTTGAGCTCTGATGAGTGGTAGTCGAGCAGTTCATCCACAATTTTTAAACAAAATTTTTTTTAATTTAAAAAGTTAATTTATTTTTAAAATCACATTACAGCGAAAACGCGTAAAGTGAGATCGCGTATAGCGAGGGATACCTGTATATGAATTATCCGCTTTGATTACTATATCAAACAACAGTGTTCATTAACTCGATTAGATATATGTATTGTACTTTATATCTTGGGAAAGTGGTTGCTTTAATTATTACAAAATTGGAAATTAATGATGGAGGCCGCCAATGTAAGAGTTTTATCAAAATATGATTGGACAAAACAGAGTTATTTATACAAAAAAAATACTGCAAATACAACGAAAATAATATTTTTAGTCAGTCTCTAATTTTAGTAGCTGCCATGGACTATAATCCCATAGACTTCGGACCATTCTTGTTCTAATATATTATACCATATTATTATATTTATTAATCGAAACTTATCTAAAAATTAGATGTTTACAAATAATTTAATTAATGAATATTCTATGTAAAATTTTTACATGTTTATAATTTATTAAGAGTATATATTAATTATGTAGTGAATCCGCGAGTAGCTTATTTTTCTCTAGTTCGTGAGTATTTAAACCGGTGGCGATAGAAGGTGGTTTATTATAAGCCTGTCAAAAATATAGAAGATGCCTATTATCAGATTATCAATTACTCGCGTGGGAAATCGAAAAATTCCCAGCGAGTGTTGGAATTTTTTTATCAAAAATTATAGTCATTTTTTGAAGTATTATTAATCGTAATAATATCAGCGTACTAAGAACTAATATATTTAATGTGTAGTGGATACTTTAAAGAATGCTTTGTTTTCCATATCGCTCTAATTTAGCCATTTAAGTCACGTGATTAAAAGTTGCGTCTCAACCCGATCGACGGGAAAAATGGCATTTTTGTTTTGGGATTAGATGCCGAATTTCAATTTTTGTATTTATAATTTGTTTTCATAAATGATAAGAACATATATTAGGACACAAGCGGAGGTGTTTGGTTCGAAGAAACTTTAAAACTCGCAGCGTAAACAGAGGAGGAATGAATCGCTTCATTGCTTCACAGATGTATGATAGGCTTATACCTACCTTATAGGACGTTAGAGAGGAGATTATAAAAAAATGTCGATGAAAAATATGGCATGGCTCACATAGTAAATAATTCGTTATATGCTTAATGCTAATTGTATATAGAGGGCTTAGAAAAAACTATTAAATCCATTTTCTATTAAATGTTTGGAATAGCTTATTTTGTATGGACAACTCCTACATCTTTGTTAAAATTAATTAAAAGAGATCACTCTATATTAATTCTTGACTTTCATGATGAGGAGCCAGACTAAAGATACCAAAGAGTCGCGTGTAGCTCACCAGCCACCACTTGGCCACCGTGGGTATCTAAATATCTTATTTTAATTCTTCTAATTTTATAGAATTTAATTATTTATTCTATTAAAATATACATGATATAGTGAACAAGAAGTTTATTGGATGAGTAAAGAGTTAAATTTTGTATTTATTAAAGTAAATATCATCCAAAGCGCAGTGGCATCTTACCCCGAATATTCGGGAATAAGTTACAATTAGTCATCTTACCCCCGAATATTCGGAGGTAAGATGACTAATTGTAACTTTTTTTAAATTATAAATCATGACCAGATTGTTATTTCAAAGTTTTTGATTGGGTCATATATGCAAAATCCTTGTAAGTTTAAATACAAAAAAATATGAAATGAAAATATTCACATTTAATACGAGTTTTAGGGTCAAAAAGAAAAAGTTGGTTAACTTCCCCGATTCACTATATATTATAGGCCTAATTTAAATTGTAATTTATTAATTGAAAATTTTCAATTAAGTTCGATAGTTGCTAGAATAAATACTGAATATAATTTATTTTATTTAAAGAAGTTATATGAATAAAGATTTATAAGTAATTTATTTTTCATTAAAAAAAGCAAAAAAAAAAAAATTCATATTACGCTGTTTCTTTGTTGGAAAAGGAAAATATTTCCTAGATATTTATTATGGAATAAGAAAATTGTCATAAGAGAGTTACGATAAAATTTTTATTAATTTCACTGGAAATATATATACATTTTTTAGTTTTATGACTGATTTATAAAGTCGAAACTTCTTCGATTTTTGTTCTGTATTACTTTAAGAATTAAGACCGAGAAGTCGATAATTACGAAAAGACTCGATTTATATTTTCTTTCTTTAGTTTATTGTGAACAATCAAAACTAAATTCCCAATAGATTTCATAAATCCATGACACGCCTGACTTTTCTCCTACTTTAAGAGGGAACCGAACAAATATCTCAAATTAGAAAGACAAACATCGCCATTGCTACCAATTCCCTGGAGGATGTTGTTGGCATGACAACGTCGGTTAGCTCGTTCCATTCTCTTCAGAATTGTGGTTTTGGTAGGCCAAATCGTCTTTTTCTCTTAGCCAATCAGTAAATTATGTTATATCACTACACGATTCTGTTTTTGAAATAAAGATTATCTTCTATATAAAATATAATATACTCGAGTAGCGATAAAAATATACGAGTTTTATTTTGTACAGTTGATTTTTGCAGTTAGAAATTATTTTTCGTATTTGAAGAATCGAAAAAGTAATCACTGCTAGAAAAGATTTAATATAAAAATCAATACTCGGTGGTGAATAGTTCTCAGTTTTACAAAGAACACTGTTACTTAGTAACAAACTTATTCCGATCATGCAACTTTGAAAGTTCTACAGTATTTGATCTTTTGATTGGAAAAATTGATTTGTTTGCCTCTTTTCTTAAAGACACAGCGATAGAGATACGAAGTCGGTATCCACTCGTTTCTATCAAAAATTAATTTAATACAGATTTAAACAGAGAAAAATTTTAATACTTTTAAATACAAAAATTTCATAGATATTTACTTATTATGTACAAAATTTTTATTCAAATGATAAATAAACCGATTGATTGTCTACGTAAATTAAATATTCCAATTACCCCATCGTTATTATTTATAATTGTGATAGAAAAATTAAAATTTTAAGTAGATACAGAAATATTGAGAAAAAAATATATATATTATTTTTCTGATTAAATAAGCATTTTTATACAGAAAATAAAAAAAATTAATATACATTTATTTTTTATATTGAATTTATTAAAAATATCTTTAATTAATCTTAAATTTTTAAGTAACCTCGATTTTTATTATAATATTAGTGGAATTTCCTAGACATTTTTTGCGAGTAGTAGCCGGGTATTCCGAGTATTTTTTGAAATTTCCCTTTATTTATTTACGGGCAAACTGGAAATCCGCTTTTATATTTATGCATTTCAAAATACGTAACTTTTAAAAAAATGAAATTTAAAAACAAAAATACTTTCAGAGTCGGCTATTTAAAATGGCGTGTCACGTAATAAAATTTAAAATAATATTTAGAAAATTTAAATCTGGAAATCCTGGAATATATCGTTTGGAGTCCGTTGACTAGTCGCCTGTTAAAATATCTATTTTCAATTAGGGGATTTCATATCGATACTGAATTCCATATCTCGTCGGCTGCATGGAAACATACTGTTTTTCCAACCTGGAGGATCCCAGTTAAATTCCCGGGTCCTACACCTCCCGTTTTTTCAAGAGGAGTTCGGGCCCGGCTTGTTCGATCCATCCTCTGACCCCGGGTCAAACGTCAGGTGAAAGATGTCTGCCATCCGTGGTACGGGCATGGAAATGCCCCGCTGCTTAGTACATATTGGGTAAAAAAGCAGCATTAAACAACACAGAAAAAAAGAAGCTCATATCTTCAGATTTTTAAGATAATCGAGACCTAATGCATCAATCCTGTTATTCATTTAGTAAAACGATCGCACCTACGTTATAGGCAGTCCTGTTCTGTTCAGTGTTATTTTATGCCCACTTTTCAGCCGGAAGTTATTAAACGATGAGGCATTCCAACGTTTACCACCAGCCACCCGATGGTGTGATGGGATCAACCGTCATACGAGTGTTCAATGAACCAAGTCCAGATTGTTCCTGGAATAAATTCTGGAGGTATGAACCAGGAATTGAATCCAAACTCTCTAGATGATAAGCAAATACCTAACTAGGCTGAAAACCGGCCGACGCTGTGCATAGACTGGAAATTGCCCAGTCTAGTAATAAACAATTAAAAAAGAAATGTAAAATAAATAAACAGCCCCGGTAAGAAATAAAATAGCCTACTTTCCCAACGTGTCCTTTATTTTCTATTTATTTCAGATTTGAAATTCATTTTTATTTTTTTGTGTGTTCAAAATAGCCCCGGAAAGAAATAAAATAGCCTACTTTTCCAACGTGTTCCTTTATTTTCTATTTATTTCAGATTTGAAATTCATTTTTATTTTTTTGTGTGTTCAATTTTAACGTTGTCTAACATTGATAGAAAACAAACCAACATAGATGTCACGATGACATCATCGACGTTAACATCAATCCCGTAGTAAGTTCGAATTTACTACGGGATTACTGATACCCTTAATGGAATCCACCAATAGATTATAAAATGGATTTCAACATGCCGTGGCTGTATTCTTCCTGAAAATTTTAGAATCCAGAATAAAATGCAGTTTTTCAGATGTAAGTTTAGTACACGGCCACTCGGCTACTCGTATTTATTCAGCAAACAGACTTAAAAACAGTTTCTTCTATTTCGTCACATCATAAACTTTCATTAACAATCATTTTTATTTAAATTAGTGCATGTAGACAGTAGGGAATTAGCGTAACCTAAAATTATATTAATTTTCCTACGCTACATAATCAAAATGGATATCAATAACTAGATTATTGACTATAGATGGCGCTAAAATATTAAGTAATGCCATCGTTGAGCGACATACATTTGAGCAATGCGGATAATCTATCGTGTACTCATTCACGCGTACATCCCAATCTCTTTGGTGACCCAAGGGTGCATCCTAACATTTAACGTCATCTATTGTGAATAATATAAA
This sequence comes from Olivierus martensii, assembly GCA_000484575.1. Lineage (NCBI taxonomy): Eukaryota > Metazoa > Arthropoda > Arachnida > Scorpiones > Buthidae > Olivierus > Olivierus martensii. The sequence goes on from AYEL01088739.1 coordinate 212,584, forward strand.
ATCAAATTTTGATAAAAATAAAAAAATGAGTTCATATGACGGCTGATCCATCACACGAACTGGTGGAAAAACGATGCGGCATCGAGGTGTCGTTTAATGCAGAATATCATTGCCAAATTTCCTGAAAATCTACTAGTTTGCACGATGATGATCTTTTCCTTTGGAAAGTAGACAAAAAATCGTAATTGGGAATTTTAAATCGGACGAAAATCAGTAATATTTTGGTATCAATATGAAAAAATGAATAAAACAATAGGTCGGTATAAAGTTTACAGAAAAGAAAGACTTTGGCCCGCGCCTAAATTATTAATTCAATCGGGTAAAAATCAATAACATTATTAAAATCGGTGTAACAACTTTAAAACAATGTATCAGTCGATATTTTACGAAAATATAAATTATTGATTCAATCTCTAATTATTGATCGAATTTACATGGATCAATTTTTCCTAGTCGTGGCAGAATCCAATAACGAAAGAAAAGTCAAATGGAAGCCTAAAATTAATTTCAAATGGTTAATTGTTTTCTTGGAATCCTCGAAATGTTCGCCACTTCTGATTAACTTGGATTATATCTGCCATTGAAATACTTATATCTAATCTGATTGGCTATAAAATTTTTTCTATTTTAATTTTATTTTATATATAACAGCCAAACATAAGTGTGTGAGTCTTTTACTATTATGAATTTCAAGTATTTATTTTTTTTATAAAATTATTAATCAGAAAACATAAATCATTATTATTCTAAATTTTATAATATTGACAACGGAAATCTATAGATGCAGTTTTATTTATAAACTGTTTAAAAATATAACTGTAAATAAATTGCAATTGATAAAAGATGCGAATCGATAGTTTCTGAATTATATTCCGATTAGTTTTATTTTTCATTTTCTTTAATTTTTAACCTTGATTTTTAAAAGATGATCACTCTATCTCGGGGTCTGACTAATAACTTTCAACTGAGATTTATTTTTACGAAATTTATTAATGATGTTTTGCTAATAAAGGAGACCCGGACGCCGTACCTTCAATAATTTAAAAATGATGGATTTCAAATTTTTCAAAACTATATATTAAAATTTTTGAATTATTTTGATTCAAATAAATAATTAAAATATTTAGCGTGTATATTTTATCATATTTTAAGCGATAACGCTATACATACCGAAAATATATTTAAAATAAAGTCAATATTAAACAACCAATTGCATCAGTAAATGAGCATTTTTATTTAACTCGTTTTTTTTATGATAAGCCAACTTACTAACACTGTACTAACATAGCGTGGCTTTATTGAGTATCTTCGAGATTTGAAACAAGTTTTTTTCCAAGCTTATTTCTCTTTAACTTTATAAAATCTTCAAAATAACAATAAGATATTCTATTTTTACACTCAAATAATTTTACTAATTATAACTTGGAAAAGCATATTCTCGTTATTGAAAGTAATTTGGTGATCTAATGTTCCGAATCAAAGAATCGAATAAAGTTATAAACCCAAAATTTTCGAGATGTAGTCAGTACACCACTATAATGTATATTATTTTATTCATAATAGATTATGCCCGAACGTTGTTATTAAGACAAATCCTATATTAATGATCTTATTTTAATCTGTTTCCATCTCATCTAGAACCATGCCATCTTATCAGATAAGTAATGAAAAAACATAGTTTTCAAACCAAGCGCCTAATTTTTCTTAAATATGGAACTAATAATTGATTTTTTTTAGATCTTTAAAGGCAGCAATTATTTATTTTTCATAGCAGTTGTCATATTCCTTTTGAAAATGTATTTCGGATTATCAATTGACGTTCTTCCATAGTTGACTAAACAGATGCATATGGCGACAAAATAATTTCTTCAGTCTATACTTTCCAAAAACATTTTTTTTTTTTGTAAATCCCATCTAGTACATATACGCTCTATAAAGTGTGTATTTTTAATTTATTCGATATTATATATGTTGTATTTATTATATACTTCTTTTATTCTTTTTAACTACAATCGTGATAAATTTTAGAAAATATAAGTTGTAACTAATTAATTTAATCATTATTCTCTTCTCTGAATATCCCTTTAACTCTAGAAATAAAAATCTAATATTTTCTAAATGCAGTAGACTCCCGATTAACTGGATAATAAGAAAATTAATTAACCGGATAATCAGCAAAATACTCAAAAAATCGAAATATGGACAATAAGTATTTAATATTAAAAAGTAAGTAAACTGCATAAAGCATATATTCAAATATAGTAGACTCCCGATTATCCGGGTTTTATATTAACCGGGGTAATTCGAAAAATCCGGAAATGATGGTAGTTATCGATATTTTATCTTTGCTCTCTCGGAAAGATTTTTAAACGCCTCAGATTAATTTCTTGTTATATCTTAAACAATTGGCGGTAAAAATTAAAATTATAAATATTGTATCGCAATAATTCCTCGCTGCAAATAAACCAATTTCTTGTTTCCTTTTTCCATCAATTATAGAACACTTGGATATATGTATGTGTGCAATTTATTTAATTTTAAATTTTAAATGCATACTACCCATAATTCTGATTTCTTTGAATATTTTGCGGATTATCCGGGGTAATTTATTTCTGGATTAACCGGAGTATACTATATTCTATTATTTATTGAAAAAGAAAACCAGAAATGTTTTTATTTGCGACAAGAAATTATTTCAATATTTGTAGTTTTAATTTGATTTTAATTTTGATCGTCAATTATCTAAGATATAATAAAAAAAAGAATCTGGGGTGTTTAAAAATCTCGTAGATATCTTAGCTAAGATAAAGCATTGATAATTAAACATCATTTCCAGATTGTAGGTGAACCCCCGCATACTTCAACCCGGATAATCGGAAATATACTGTACGTATAATATTTTAAATAATAATAGAAATTTTCTAAAACTTGTCATAATTCCAATAAAAAGATTTTAAAATATAAAATTCACATTTTACATACGCTATTTTATGTTTAAGACATTGTTTTAAAAAATTAATGCGTAATAATTTGTTCATTGTTCGCTTTTTTTCTAAATATTTTTTTAACTTTCATAAATATTAACTATATATATTATACAATTTGTTAAGATAATTCAGTTTACATTGGTATTTGATAAGATTTGGTGAGAGAAAATTTCTGCAAAATATGTTTATGCATTTATTATAATCGAAGATAGATCTGTTAGTAAACCAAAATGCATTTTCTAAAATATATAACAATTACGGTACTTAAAAAATTAATTACGAATTTGATTTAAGTGTATATTTTATTTCCTATATTCTTATTGGATAATATACGACGAGAAAAATCTATTTACGAATTTCATTCGAAAAGTAAGGTTTTGATCTTAGAATATTCGTGTATTATCTAAAAATTTTGGCATTAGTTTTTAACTATAAAGTATTATAATTTCGATGCAAATAAATTCAAATTTTGCGAGTTGGCTTTCTTAAATATAAATTATTATATTCCTCATAGCCTTTTAATATTTATATATGAACGAAGAAAAATACAACACTAAATAAAGAAGAGAGATTAGAAATTTACTTTTCTCAAAATATTTTATTGGCTGGCCAAGAGAGTGACCTATTTTTCGACTTTATTTTATGGATAAATAAATGAGGGAAAGAAAAAAAGGAATGGCAATAGAGACTCGGAAGAGAAGGATGTAGGACACGCTTGGTTCAAAGATCCCCGTGACACGACAGTGCTCGTGGCACGTGCTACTTTCTTTCCCTTCTTTCCGATTAAGACTAGAACATTTCCGATGCCATGTACTTAGAGGATTGATTTTTCTCGCGCTTGGATCAATGCCAGACGACTGCGGTTCCTAATTGTAAAGTAACCGCATTCGTGTTTCAGCTCTTCCAAATATTTATCGAATTTTTAGAAATACCAAACTCATGCGCATGAATACGAAATCGTGTTCAATTTTTCAATTATTACTGCATCGATTATAAAGAAATTTAAAATATAAACGATGTAATTAAATTTTAACTGATAAATATTTTCAGAGTTTCGATATTAATATATGAATTGTGGCAAACACTATTACTGCATAAAATACATTATTTATCATATTTCGTTTTTAGTTATGGGTCGTGTAATATCATACAATGTAGGCCTACTTAGAGAAAAATAATAATAGTTATTCATTAATCATTTCCCCGGAGTTTTCTTCCTCTTCTTTAGTCATTTTATTCGAAAGAATTTTGTGCAGTTTTTTGAATAAGTTAATTGTAGCATAACACATTGGTAAGAATTCACACACTATACAAACATTATGAATATATACTCTTTGTAAACTACTGTATACTAAAAATATTTTAATTAAGTGAACTAAATTCGAATGAAAAGTAAATAATACTTTATTTTATAAGTTTCAAGGTTGAATTTCTAAAACGATAATAAATTTTTCGAGTTTTAATTAAATAGCATTCAAAATAATGTTAAAGAAAATTTTAATAATAAATTTTTCAAATTTATTCATATATATATATATAAAATTTAATAAGGTAAAAGCCAAAAATCGATAAGTTACTGGAAATTATTGAAGTTTAATTTTATTTAACTTATTGAATTTTAATAATACTTTCTAAAAATAATGAAATTTAAATATGACTATTGTAAATAAAAATTATTTCGAGCTTATAACTTATTCCTCTTATTTAAAAAATAATTAAATTTGCTATAAGATATAATTGAAAGAATAATTTATACTTCCTGAAAGTAGATAATGTAATTTGCTTGGTAAAATACTTTAGCTTTAAATAAAATATTTTTTTTATTAAATTAAGATTTTTGGTTTTAAAAATATTTGAAATGATGACAAAAATTAGGTGCATAAATATATAATTCCGCATTTGTAAATATTTCGTTTTTATCAGCCGATAACATAGAATAATTTTGCTCCCAATAATAAAAATCATTATTATTAGACTGTAATTGTGTTGGAATAGATTTTATTTCAAACAGATAGATTTAACTGTGAGAACTAATTTTATATATTATCCTAAGTTTGAAATGGCTTAAGAAAATCAATGACTTAAAAAAGCCAATTCTTCCTTATAATACATATATAATACAGTATAATATTTAACTATTTATCAAAGTTATATTGTATCTATTATTAAATCTGTTTATGATGTAAATGGAAATAAAGAAAAATCAGTTATAAATTACTACTATAAAGTCTTACCATTTATCCTGAATATTTTAATAATTTCTTGTACTTGATTATAAAATATTTGTAATTTTTTGCTATATGTAAATTTACATATTAATGCATTTGATGTAATTCTCGACCGAGTTTTTTCTAAGATAGATTTGTTTAATGTAGATTCAAAAGTGGAAAGAAATAATAATTGGTTTGCAGATTAACAAAATCAATTATGTATTTTGAAAGCAATTTCGGAATTTAGATTAGGTGTTGCTAAACTCTGCCATCCTGTTATGGCAGTGTTTGTGTAATGCCTAAAGCGTGAACGAGGCAGATCGTCATCCACGACACCAGCAGATGACATCGCTTTCGCTAGAAACTGTTAACAATTCAAACATAAGATAAAAGTAACAAATAACATCTGGTGCTACAATAAACTCCATCGAAGAAAATATTTGATTAACTTTTTAAAACCGTAGTCGTAAATGAGGGTACTGTTTTAAAATAAATGTTATTAAACAACGTAATCCATTGGTTTCGAGAATAAAAATTTTCCATCTTCAAAGATTACACGAAGTGTTCAGTATAGCCTATATATGAATATTTGATGTTGTAGTTATCATCGACATTCTTTCGTAGGCAGAAAGTTATAAAAATTAGTAGATTGTTAATGAGATCAACAGCTAAATTACTACAAATTTGATTGAGGCTTGTTAATTTATTGACTACATATCCCTCGCTTTAATCTAATTTATCGGGTTAGTAATCTCATTTGCCTACATATTTGGTAAAGAAAATGAGAGCTTTTCTAGTACTTTACACTCCAGAAAATTATTTCAAATATTTCATATTATATGAAATAAAGAATTTTTTTATAATGGAAAATAAATGTATTCATAATTTTTAATTGACTTAACAATTTATAAAATCTAAATTAATGAAAATACATTTCTTCTTTCATATATTTCGTAATCCCTACTGATTTTTTATTTTTGGAGTAGAATTAAATTAAAATGATTCGGATATTTTTTGAAATTAATACAAATTATTTGACGAGTTTGATATTCGTGAAATGCTTTATTCTTCCCTTTTAATTTAGTAAAAAACAAAAAAGAATTTTATTTTTCTATAAATCAATTCTTTGAAAGATTAGTTTTTGTGAAATAGTTTGTATTAAAAAAAACTACAATTTTGATAGATTATTTTCGCATTTTTATGTTCTCCATCAAAACATTTGCTGTAATCCGTTTTCGACTATGATTTCGATTAAATGAATTAAACTAATATTCATTTTGTTTTGTTGATTTAACAGTGAATTTATTTTAAACAATTTATAGGTAATTTTCGGTTTACAAAGTTCCTGGATTTACATGTTTTTTTTTAAATTTCAAGTATCAAAAAAATCGAAAATATGAGAAATAAATTTTAAACATTCATAAAAATGCATTTAAATTCACATACATAGTTATACAATACAATACAATCGGTTTTGTAGCAGAAATTCCGTCGTCTGTTTCGAAATCAAAAAATTCAAAATGGTGACCAAGAAGTGGAAGTAGCGCGCCTCTGGCTTTATTGACATGTTATGTAACTTCTATTCCCGGATTTTGTTTAAGATAGTAGTTCATTCGCATTAAAGCTCATCTACTTATCTGTAAATAATAATGAAGAATAAAATTCTTAAACATTAATATGATTATAAGTAATTTCTTTATTATCATAATTTATTTTATTTTAAAGGCTATATTCTCATTTATTTAGTCAAATAAATCATTGTTTAATCGCATACTATTAATTTTATTGACTTTTACTTAGTTTTATTGTGGTCAAATTGCATTTTTGAAAACAGAATTTCTGATTTTAACATTATGTCTATGGGAAATTGAATCTTGATTTATGAGTTCTTACTTAACGAGCTGGCACCAGGACGAATTAGCTTGTAAAGGTAAACTAATTGGTTCTGGAGCGAGTCAACCTCGATTTACGACATCCCGATTTTACGAACAAATATAATTTTTATCAAAGTTCGATTAGCGATCCTTTATCCCGATTTTACCAGAAATTTATAAGTTTTAAATCATTTCTAGTAAAAGATTCAAGCTCGAGTAAGGCACTCCTTACTAAAAAGAAATAATACAATGTATATAAAGGTTGGAAAAGATAACAGAGACAATATAGGAGTGTTTTTCATAGAATAGTTCCAAAGTCTTAAATATTATATATATATATTTAAAATTTTACTGTGTTTATTTTATATATAGGATATATTCTACCAAATAGAGTCAAGTCAGATTCATCGTGTAAAATAATTTTGGTTTTCGTCCATAGAACAGAATCAAATCCAGATTTCAATGCTAAGAATTTATAGAAGGCATTCCGAGTCAACTGTCAATCTATCACAATTCAATTCGCTTCTCCAGTATTAATTCATCTAACTTTTTTCTTTTTTACTATAAAATTTGCTAATATATTCTTTAAGATAAGAATTTTCGTTTATGTTCAAAATTTCAATACCAACATCATTTGTTGGAGATAAAAATTTATTCTTCGAATTCATAACAGAATATATTCGTATAAAATTCTATATACAAACACTATTAAACGATTATGATTTTATATTATATTCTATTATTTTATTATAAAGAAATATCATCAAAAATTATTCTAGAAATAAATGAATAGGTTCGGTCTGAAACAGTGTTATGAGCGGATGTATAAACTACTTTGAAATTAAATAAACGTATAAAAATTTTCTCTGTTCTAAAAGCAACATAACAAAATTTTTTGTATTTTTTAATTTATAGATAATAGATCTATATCTAGTACCTATATCGATATTACTTTAAATTTCCAATTATAAATAATTTTAGCAATGGTTTATATATTTGCTTAATTTTTTAAAATACACACAGGTAATATTTCAAATATGTAATTTATACAAGAGATGATGTAAATTACACGATTAAATTTAGTGATTATCGTTAAAATATTAGATTTATTATTGAAGATTTTCGATTTAAAAATTAAACTGAAGAAACGTGTATTATACAGTTTTATCGTTAACAATACATCTGAATAAAACTACCTTCCAAGAAGTGAAAAAGTCATGAATTACTCGGTTTAGCCATGTTTTCTGTCATCTTAATGGCAGTCTCGACAGAAGTGCATTTATCTCTTTTTTTTTTTACTTCTTTCTTCTTTCGGTGCGAATCGTTTTGTCGCTGTTTAATGACACAACTTTGAAGTCGGGTTGTCGTATATTTCTTCAATTAGCATTTCTTATTTTTAGTTTTAGCCAAACCTACTTCCCTTATTGAGAATATCGCGCCAAAAGTTTTCTTAGAAAATATTCGAAATTAGATTTAAAACAAATAATAAATATCTCAAAATAAATATGCGCTTTATTTATTGGTATGAAATAAATTACGCATAAGTTTTTGCTTTACTATTTTGCTTGTTTTTAAATTTGCTAACCGAAATTTGATAGGAAAAATCTACCGTATGGTGTTTATTAATGCACCGTGAAACTGTTAAAATTTGAGGATTTTTATTAAATTTTTAAATCTCGTTATATTGTTAACTTTATTAGAAGTGGAAAAGAATATTAAAATAAATGATCCGCTATTAGTGCAATATTACATAAATAGCTAATCAAATACATTATCTTTGTATTTATTTATACTATATTAACAAAAATATTCATTTTATTTGTAACGACATAATCTGTGAATTGTTAAAAATCAAAATATCGATTAAAAAAAAAATCGTTATATTATCACGTGTTAGCTTTTCGCTGTTCAAATAAGCGTGGAATATTTTTCTTGTTAATATAAATTTATTTTTATATAGTAAATTTGAATATTTAATAATTAAATTTCGTAAAACTTGTCCCTTAAAATATTTTACAATTTAAATGTTATAAAATATCAAAATTCTGATAGCGGTGGAGCGCAATATTTTCTTTTACGTATTTATATAACAAGAAACATTGCCGATGCAGAACATGTTTAGATAGCATCTACAGCGGTCCTTTCCTCTTAAATCGAATCACGGATTTTAGTAAAAAATATTTTTTTTCTAAAATCCGTGGCTGGCTGGCGCTTTCAATTTCTTTAAAATTTTAAAGATATACCCAGGTTTTCCATAAATAATGCATTATACTTCACTTAGCAATTTTAAAATCTTTCATAAAATATGACATTTTCTAAATTTTTTATGTGACATATAATTAAAATATTAAGTTACGTATAAATATATTAACTTTAGAATCTTAAATTACTTTTAGGAGAGACTCGTTTCGGAATAGCGTTGTAAATACGCATTTCTTATTTAAAATTATATTCCGATGGCTATATTTCAGAAAGATGTAAAAATAACATTTTCGATAAGTGTTTATAAATTTAAAAGTAAAAATATAATGAAATTTAATTTTCTCGCCTTCACTCAAATTTCCAGATATTTGAGAATTAAATTTTTTAACAAATGATTTACCATATAATCTTATGACAAACTATCTTAAAAATTAATGCGCGAGTCTAGGAAAGAAAACTTTAATGAAATTTTTAAGAAGCCATTAATATTGTAGGAAAACTGGTATTAAGAGAAATGATTATTTTATTCAAAGCTGTAATAAGAACAAAAAGTTAAATATCTTTATTCTGTTAGTAAATATATCGGGCGTTTTATAAAATTTAATATTATTCGAAAATATAAGAAAAGCGAAACCAAATAGCCAGCCTATGCATTTTTACTACTTCGGATACATTAAAAAATACTATTATTCAAATCTGTTATAATAAGATCTAGCTATCCGTCTAACATTTTTTATTATTTTATTCAATAAGGAATAAAAAATATATTCCTTTTTTTAAAAATATTATGCGGTTCATATTCGATTATAAAATTGTTTTAACTTTTGAAATGCAGTATTTTTATTAATTTTTCTTAATAAATTCTATTAAATAGACGAAAAAAATTCCTATTTTTGCCAAGAATTTTGTTTATATTTATACATCTTATATTATTACAAAATGTACATAAACTTTTTCTAGTTTAACTTTAAAATTTTCCAAAAAATATACAAACAAGATGAAAAATTACATTAAAAAATTGAAGTAGATTTACAAAGAAAATGTATTTTTGAATTTTAAATTTTACGATTTAAATATAACATTAACCTAGTTAAGAATTCTTCAAAAACTCTTGTATAAACTTCTGTTTATATAACATCTACTGTTTACAAAACTTTTTTCTTGTAAAAACAAACAACTAATTATACGTTTAAGACTGAAATCTTGATCGATATTTAAATTTTATTTTTTTTTTTTTTTTTGTCAATTTTTTACGTACTTATCTAATTTAAAATATTTATATATACTTGTTCTATTCATCTCTTAAAATATTTCTCTCTGGCAACGGATAAGTTATTTTAATATAAGTAATTTAGATTTTAAAATAAACAGTCACAAAGAACAATTGTATATAAAGAGCGTACGTCCTATACTCGTATTAGATATGTTTATATAAAGTTTCTAAAATTTAAAATTTTAGAAATTTTATACTTATATAAAGTACTCGTATTAGATATGTTTATATAAAGTTTCTAAAATTTAAAATTTTAGAAATTTTATATCTAGTACGAGTATGGATATGTTTGGTAAAAATTCTATTTTTATTCGAGAGAACCGAATTAAAAAGTTGCTCTCTTCATATTTCAAAGGAAAGGCAGCGCAGTATAATCAAAATATTTAGAATTTATACTGAAGTATTATTCTAATATTAGCTACATTCTCTTATATAGCTTAGCTTTTAATTTATGTTATAAATAACATAATTTCCAGTTCCGTTTTTAGCGACGACAAACTGATTCCTCGATATTTCCAAATTATTTTCAAATAAAATACTAAATGGTAATTATTTACAGAAAATTAGAAAATAACCGTTACGTATATTATAATTCATTTGTCAGTTTTTTTATTAAATAAATTAAATTTTAGGTAAGTTGCAATTTACCGAAAGTAGGTAGATGCGCGAAACATATTACTGTAATAGACAAACGATTTTCAACTTTATTTATATATACTGTATATTTGGAGGGAAAATATATAAATCTAATTCAATTCGAATGATATTTACCAGAGATATTGTTTCAAACAACAGTAAATGAACATATTTTTTATTAAGTCGGTAGGAGACGAAATATATTAAAAATAATTGATATGGGATAATGTTTATATAGCTGTATATTAGTACGAAACACGTATTTATTATCAGAACCAAGCGGGTTAAAAATGATCAGTTCGGGATCAATATTCTAATGTAATAAGAGAGAAGATGTTGAAGAGAAAAAATAATGATGTCATTTTTGTAGGCATTATTTTTAATAGATCCCAATAACATATTTATGCAAATTTTATTCAGTTCGGATAATATTTACACGGGATAAAGTAAAGATATATAAAACTAATTGATATATACCGTATTTTATTCTGTTATGGAAAAAATGTCGACGATTATTATCTAGAATTACTGTTGTTAAATTACATTATAAAGGATGTTTATTAGTCATTCTTTATATTATTAATCACTGAAAAGAATCGGGATTAAACTTTAAAAATTCCACAAAGAATTTTGAATATTTTAGAGATAAATACGAAAATATTCTAAATTGTTATGTATGTTTTAACTAAAAGTATAATAAAAGACTGTAATTTAGCTGGACTTACGTAATCAGACTTACAATTAATTCTAATTAATTTTAAATTTAATGAGTTACAATTAGTAACTCGACTCGATTTCTGATCGCATTATTTAAATCGAGTCGCTCTTTCATCGATCTAATTACGGCCGTGTCAAAAAACAGTTTTCATTCTAATATTACTTTTAAAATAAATCGTTGTAGTATTTACAAATTTTATTTAGTTAACTGCCAAGGAATTCGATGGAATAAATGCGTGATCGAAACCAAATCCATGATTTTAATTAACTTTATATTGGATTAATTTTATAAAATTCATTTATATTAACATTTTTAAAGTTCGATTTATTAAAATTTCATATTTAATATTTAAATATAATAAATATTTTATAAAACGAAGATTAGAAGTGTTCTTTGACGTCTTCGATGTTTAAAGTCCATATCTGTCTACAAAATTTTTTTCTTAAAAATGTCTTAAAACAAAATACTCGATGTTAAATATTACTTTATTTATTTTTTTCTGTATTTATTTTATATGTTAGGAATATCCGGGAAATTTTATTCGGCTCTTATCTTCGTAAACCCGAATACACTAGATATCAGTATATCGCGCTGTATAGGTAAGAAACTTTTTTCGAAGTGATAACTTACAGTTAAGTCTAAATATTTTTACATTATACGATCTAATGAATTATAAATCATTGTCGTATTTGGTCGAGTTAAGCACGGTTTAAGTGTTTCGTTGATCGGATTTCATGAATATCGATTCGAATACATTTTTAATCCATTTAACTTTCGGCTAACGCTTTGTGATCTTTAGAGTATTTTGAAATAAGAATAAGTAAATAGAAAAATGTTTTTCTGATATTTTCGATTTAAAAATTTCTTGGCGCGATTCGAATAGCCAGTTTGAGATTTCCGTAATTATACGATAATTTGGTCCCGTTTTTTTCTGTATTGGAGATTTACTTTTGGCGATTTCCGTAATTATACGATAATTTGGTCCCGTTTTTTTCTGTATTGGAGATTTACTTTGTTATTAGTATATCGCGCTGTATAGTAAGAAACTTTTTTCGAAGTGATAACTTACAGTTGTCTAAATATTTTTACATTATACGATCTTATGAATTATATAAATCATTGTCGTATTTGGTCGAGTTAAGCACGGTTTACGTGTTTCGTTGATCGGATTTCATGAATATCGATTCGAATACATTTTTAATCCATTTAACTTTCGGCTAACGATTTGTGATCTTTAGAGTATTTTGAAATAAGAATAAGTAAATAGAAAAATGTTTTTCTGATATTTTCGATTTAAAAATTTCTTGGCGCGATTCGAATAGCCAGTTTGAGATTTCCGTAATTATACGATAATTTGGTCCCGTTTTTTTCTGTATTGGAGATTTACTTTTGGTCATTTCTAAGTTCTCCTTTGGTGTAGTACGCGAACTGATCCGGACGGTGATCGATGTCGAAGTTTACTTTTCCCCATTTCACTCGGCACTCTCCCAGTTCGTTATAATATGGAATTGGCATTTTGCGCCAAGCACCAAAAATCACTTTTCGTTGATGGAATTTTGAAGATAGCGTTTATCGTCTAAGTTTTTATTTAGGATGTGCGCCGCCACGTTTCGCGTTATCTGGTTAGTTACAGAAATTCAGACGTCATATTTATAATAAGTTTATACGATATAATTCCGAAAGGGAAAAAATCGATAATCAATTTAAAAAAATACGAAATAGTAGGTGAATAACTACGAAAATAGCGCCTTATTAAAACTTTCCTCCCCCGATACTGGAATCCGAATCGATGGTACGTAAGCCGAATTTCACCTATTATTCGGCTTACGTATAGAAAATTAGTCATTTTGAATGGCAGATTTTTTAGTACGAAAAAACATCATCGAATGCGATCATCAATCGGCCCCATAAGACAGCTAAGACACGCTTCGGTGATCAAACGCGTAACTTTGAAACAAGAAAATGCGGGTTGCTTTATTTTATGTGGAAATTCGTTTGTCCGATACCATACTCATGTGGGTTTTATCGATGAAAAACCAACTTTATATTTTCTTTTCATAAATGACTTTTTTCATTATATTTAAATTATCTCTTTTAGGAAAGAAAAATTTCGAAAAACTAAACACAAATGCCTTATTTATTTATTTCGTTTTGATCCTTCACACTAGAAATTTATAATAGCGAAGGAACAGAATTTCTATTTTTAAAGTTCAAAAATTTCATAAATTTAGCTACAGTAGAAATTTAAAAAAAAATGAATTTTTCTGTTTTTTTATATTCCGCTTACCAAGAAAATTTACTTTCGGCGTTTTTACTTTTACTCTAAAATTAATATTTTAACAGAAATTCTTTTAATATTTATATCTGGACACAAAAAATATACACCTTAAAAAACTATAAATCGAAATTAAAATTTTGTACTCGAACAAATATTTCGAGTAGACAATCCACTACAGATAGGACACTCCCATAGACTCTATTGTATACAAGAAACGAACGAAGCGCCTCTATGCAGACCTTAAAAAACTATAAATCGAAATAAAAATTTTGTACTCGAACAAATATTTCGAGTAGACAATCGATTACAGATAGGACACTCCCATAGACTCTATTGTATACAAGAAACGAACGAAGCGCCTCTATGGAGAGTACTCGAAATGAACTCAACTATTAATAAAAATGATGTTTTAATCTATTGAAAGTTTTAATTATAAAAGTTTTTTTTGTAACAAAACTGCCATAAGATTCGAAGAAACAATAATAACCGACCTTCCACTTCTACAATAAAAGTGAAATGAGTAACGCCAGGTACTGCCAATTGTGGCAGCACCTTCGAACGAGCGAAGTGTCCCATTGTATCGATTAATCTGTGACAATCGATGCGCATTCAGAATACGTGTTCGAAAATTAAAATCACTATTTGTTCGAATATTATAATAGACCGATCATTTTGTAATGAAATTATAACGAATTTAATTTATAATTCGCGATATAAATTTCAATCGAAAATATTTAATTAAAAAGATTTATCGCGTAAAGGATTTATAACGATGCACCATATCGTATTTTAATCATTACTGTATTCGATTTGGCTGGTACAATCGATGTATTCCGAAATCTACTCTCTGGTTACCGTATCAATCGGCAATATCATTTCTAAACTTCATTTTGTGTCGTATCGTCTCGTACATCCGATACTAAGTTTATATAACATTACAATCTGTCGACTATGCACGATTACATATAAAAATTTTCCACCGAGATTTCTCTAAAGAAAAATAATCCGAATTCGACAATAATAATTCAAAAACTTTGGTTTAGATCATATTGCGATAATAGAAATTCCATAATGAAATGTTTTGTATCGTATTACGCCAAAGAAAAATCTCTCTTTTTGTATTAACAAATAGAAAATTATATTTGTTATAGAAGACCTTTATTATAATCTAAGGATAAAAGAAATTTAAATACAAAAACTTGCGATATAATATTTTAAGAAAAAATTTTATATACTTTTGAAATTGGACGGGATGGCGCTCAACATTCTGAAAATAAAATTTTAGAATGATAATCGATAATTATCGGAAATAAGTTTTGTCTCGGCCTATACGACCCGCCATTGTCATACTAACCTGGCAGTCGTATCGATTTTCATCGATTACTGTGCAAATAATATACAACCTTCGATTACTTAATTAATATACCAAAGAATTTGCATTAAACTATTTCTATTTCAGGTTTCCTAAGGAATAGATTAACAATTAAATTAATTATTTTCGATTAATGATTTCTGTTTAATCTGTCTATAAGTGACAAAAATCTGGGAAAAATAATATAATCTTACTTTGTATATTTCATTAATTGAAAATAAATTTTATTTACGGTTGTATTTTATAGAAATATAATATTAGATATATATTAACAATCTGGCACATATTGTCATTCTGGAAAAAATGATTTCGATGCAATTCGTAAATAGTTATCGAATTTTATTTATTAAGACACTAATATACGAAAATCGAATTGTCTGTTGTATCGTCGATTTTAATAATTGAAAGATTGAAAATTTATTAATTAAATTATATCGATTCGTATATTTTATTGAAATAATCTTAACCATTTGTAATATTTTTGAAATACCAACTATATGCCGTACGACGTAAGAATATGAAATTTTATAAAATAGAGAAAATTATAATACTTCAGACTTTTTTATTTTTTCATCTTGGATAAATACTGTATAAAAGAATAGTAACATTTGCCGTTAGTCTAAAAGAAAGGAAAATGTTGGTTTTGTTACAATGAAAAATTTAAAAAAGAAAGAGAAGGAAAAAATAAAACAGGCATGGATTTGTTCTTTTTAGGCAGTTTCGAATTCCCTGCAGAACTTTAAAATATATATAAAAAGAAAAAAAATTGTGCCGAAACAATATATGTAAACATATACACTATATACTCGTATAAGTCTCTATTAGATAAGTGAAGTAAGTAAAAGCTTTACATTTTCTGTTTACGTCGCTGCAGATAAATGGTATTTTTCGATGGTAGATTTCTCTTCATTTTTAGGAAAAATAATAATTCGATGTTGATTCGACATTATTAAGCGTTATGTGTCTCCGTCGAATAATGTTAGTAGGAAGAATCTTTCGCATTGTATAAAGATAAATTTCCTCTTAAAATTGTTCTCCATAGTTCTATATAAAGTGACAGCCATTTATCAATACGATCTTCCGAGTGAAACTTTTAATTTCGGACTTTAGAAGACAAATGCGTTCTTTCTAATCGCTAATTGTTATTTTGATGTCGAGAGAATTCAGACAAAAAGACATTAAGTTAGTACGTGACAGAGTGACGCGAAGAAAGTGTGATTTAGATCGAACAAATATAATGCCACGCCGAGTGAATTTCTATGTACCGAACTCAAAATTATTAAAAATGGATAAGAGGGATAATTTTTCGAAAAATAGAAATATATTTATTTTTTAAAGCGAAAAATAGCATTTAAAAATTTATGATGTAAGAAATAATTTTGTTTAAAGAACGCGTTTTAAAATGTTTTCTAATAAATACACAAGTTGGTAAAAGGAATTCGCAAAGAATAGTAACGATATGTTTAGCTTTAAGATTTGGAGGACTCATTAAAGCTATTAATGCATTAGTTTGGTTCCCGAGTGAATAATTAAGCCTTTAATTGCGACGAAAAGGATATTTTGATGAATCGTCGACAAGAGGATCAGTCATGTCATTTCTTACTTCTGTTAGTGCGCAAAATTATTCCCAAGTTGAACGGACATTAATTATCAGTTACATTTAAAGCGATAAATAATTTATTCTCCAGATATTAATATAGTTCGCGCAGTCAATAATTAAAAATTAAAGGAAAAAATAAACTTTTTATAAACAGAAAAATTTTATTAGCTATTTATTGTCACATAGATCTATTTATATTTGAAATATAAGGACTCATTATACTCGAAACTATAGATTCAGCTTTTATCATTCGTAAGAAACAATATAGCTACTTTTACAACTTTTTACTACGTTTTAAATTAATATAACCTGTAATATTAAACAATATCCACTTTTCGTTTTCCTCAGAGAGAGAGAGGTTCCGCATCCTCTCTCTCTTTCTCTGTTTGTAGGTGTGTGTGTTTGTGTTTGGACAACCTAATTCCTTTTAAAGATTATTTCTTACATAATTAATTTTTAAATGTTATTTTTCGCTTTAAAAAAGAAATATATTTTTATTTTTCGATAAAGAAAATCACCCCGCTTATCTACTTTTAATAATTTTAAGTTCCGTACATAGAAATTCACTCGGCATGGCATTATATTTGTTCGATCGAAATAAAACTAAGACCTTGAAAATTTAAAAACAGATCACTTTGATTATAAATAGTCTTTGAAGTGCGAAATATAATTAAAATTGTCCTAAGAGTAGCAACTTTTTTGGGTTATAATGAAAGCGCTTAATCATTTAAAATTCTCAATCTATTATTATTGTTGTTGAATTCCAAATAATCAGAAAAAAAATTGAATTTTTTTTTTCGTAATTTTATGTGGCTTTCTAATCGAAGATTATTAAACGGTAGTGCATTTCAATGCTTACTAGGCCGCTCACACTCCTGCTAGGATTGGCCATTAAGTAAAGAATGGGATTCCTCCGGGAAAAATTTGGACCAAGAATTAGACTCGGCTTCGGGTTATAAGCCAAACTTTACCATGAAAAATATTTAAAAATTCATATCCATTACATCAACAATTTAAAAGTGATTAAAGAATTTTTTTCATAGAATACTAAATGGAATATCATTTTAGCGATTTTTTTGTTAACTTCAAAAATATTATATTTTTATCCAATTTAAAATTATGATAAATTTTTATAAGCCAAACTTTACCATGAAAAATATTTAAAAATTCGTATCCATTAGATCAACAATTTAAAAGTGATTAAAGATTTTTTTTTCATAGAATACTAAATGGAATATCATTTTAGCAATTTTTTTGTTAACTTCAAAAATATTATATTTTTATCCAATTTAAAATTATGATAAATTTTTGTGGTTACATCTCTAACTTTCGGTCTGACTGCCATTTATTTCCTACATCTATCAATTATGCGATTATTCTTTTCGTTTGTAGATCGGAATCGATTATGAACAAAAAAAAAGGATTCTAGGATTCCTGAAAAATCCTAGAGCTTTAAGCTCTAAGATTTTTCAGGATGGTTCGGGTCAGGATATAGAACTTTCAAATCAGCCGATCTCCATTCGATGTGGGCAATCCACAATAGGCGTTGAAATGACCCTTCCGTTTAATTGCCTTCCAGATGGAAAGAGGTATAAAGAAAAAGTATCCCTTTTTTAATTGGATGCTACAAAAGACAGAGCCATTCCAAAAATATTTATGAGTTTTCTACGCCTGTGATGAAAATTAACAGGCAGAACTTTAGAAATCATTAGGTTATATTTGAAAATTTTATATCGTCAAATCTACGAAGGATGTACGATGATAAGCCAGCTAAAAACACATTAAAGTATGGCCAGACCCGTAATGGAGTCGGTATAGATGATAAAGGATGCGAATTAACAGGCTGGGCCTCTAAAAAATTGGAAATGAGATCCGGAATGGAATAGAATCACTAGTATTCTCTAAATAGAAAGCAAAATTCTCTACAATGCGGCTATCTAAATATCCCAATATAACGATTATCTCGCCAGGTTTCAATGGAGTAATAATAATGTCATCCCATGCCATTTTAAACCTAATACTAATTCTAAAATGTTTTTAACTTTTTATTATTTTCTTCGAGTTATGGCTTGAAAAATGCTTTATATTTTTGCATTTAAATGTTTGTTTAAAAAAGATTAAGGATAACTGTGTGCAAAAAATACTCGGACAATGTCGGATAATTACGCTAGTATCAATTCTATAAGACGTGAAGACTACTGTAGTTTCACAGATATCGATTTTTTAAATTTTTAACCGTCGCCATTTTATAACAAGATCGAGTAGCAATATATATAAATAATATATTTCTCGAGTAAAGGAACAATTCCTCAAATATAACTTCTACCATGTTTGGTTCTTAACGAATTTTTTTGATAGACACCCAAAAAGGTACAGGAGAAGGGCAGATGAATACAAAAGATCATTTGTAAAAAAAAATTAAATACGACTAAATTAATGATAAGTCCAAACAATTTTCCTTTAATAAATAAATAGTAACGCATATATCTGTAATAAAATTTGTTTCTCTTTTAAAATACATTTAGTGAAAATTTAAAAAATATTTTTATTTTAATTCACCGTTTGATTAATAACCAAATTAATCCAGGCCAAAACTATTCTTCTCGTGGATTAAAACTTTCTTAATATTGATTAAAGATTATCGATTCTAGCCTACCGTCTTCGATATCTGTAAAAAGAAGATTGTGGCCTAAAATAATATCTTTTTGACTAATCAAATGATAATAATTTCTTTGATTAGTCAACGAAATTATTATTCTTATAATTTTCTCGAAGAAATATCGAAATATGTATGAATATTTTTAGTACTGTAATAGGCCTATAAATATTTTATGACAAAAAATTATAGAAATGTTTAAATAACAAAAATTTGATTGTTATAAAATTCTGTGTGTTTGAATTATTTTGAATAAAAATCGAGATGCTGAATTCATAAATGTCTGATTAAAAGAAGAATTGTAAAATTATTATAACTGTTTAAAATCCATATCGTGCATTTAAGTTTTAGAAAAAATATCAAACTTTTTATATAATTTGAAATAAGTTATATTTCGTTATTGATAATATTTTATTATTATTAGTAAAAACTTTTAATGGTTTTAAAGAGACGATTTGAGACTAATCGACGGAAACATTAAGTTATCGCTGTTTATTGCATACGGAAAGTAGAATTATTTTATTTATTATTAATCATAAAAAATAATTAGACTTATTTAAATCCAGAATTATAAGATTGTATATTTTCATTATAAAATAATTTACATTTAATATTGATTAGTGCGCTGTACTTATAAAACTTATCTAAAAACAAAATATATATAAAATAGTTTATTTCTGAAGTCAAATTATAGATCGGTATAATTAAAAATATATACCGTAAAACTGCGATGACTTATGCAAATTTCGATTCTAACTAAAATGTTATCGTTATATTTTAGGATAGAATTTTCTAAGAGTTATTTGTATAGAAAACGATTAGAAATTAATACCAAAAGGTAAAATTTCTGCAATGATATCGATAGTGTATATTGTAGATTTTTATTTATCTTTATTTCAGTGTTATTTATCTGTTTATCAAATTTTTACATTATTACCCGAACGATAATAATGTAAAAATTTAAAATTGTTCGGCAACAATTTAATGTCTAGAAATAAATTTAAATTCAGTTTTATTATTTATCTCGATGATAATACGAATTATTCGTATGAAAAAATCTATTATTAATCTATAATATTTTAATGACGGTTTTATTTATTTTGTATTGTTAAAAATAAATTGTTAATTTTAAAAGTGAGAAATTTGAGTAAACTAGCCAGTCAATAAAACGATAAAAATAAATTCGGGTCGAATTAAACTTTAAAATTGCTACGGTTGCGTGCAATTATTTTTGAATATGTTTCCTTCTCTTTTTCCAATAATACTTCTGTACCTCTCGGTAAAGTCGATATTCCAAATTTTAATTTCTAGTAAAAAATTTAAATATACATAAACATTAAAACATACGCTAATTAATAATATTTTATTAAATGTCTTCCTCATTGTTGTTTTTATATTTGTTTAAGAAAAATAAAAATATTCTTTTCCATATAAATTTTTATTTTCCTTCGTATTTCCAGAACTCATTGGAAAATATCTAGAGGATAGTACAGTAATGGTGAATGATTTCGAGTTAAATTTTGTGGTTTTCTTCTACCGTCTCTGGATAAATTGAAACGAATTGTGTCGAGTAAATCTGGTGTAGGTCTATATACAGTACATACAAATGAATCCGGCTGTTTGACGAAAGTGGGTCAAGACGCGATAGAATACTCTTTGAAAATGTCTGTAGGCACCAATCCCTTCATATTTCGACAACTACTGGATCGATTTTAACCAAATATGATATTTTTTTAGCTACTGTGAAATGAACGGCTGTTAGCGGGAAATCACAGCCAATACAAAAACAGAAAGAGCGAGTTATACGTATAAGCTAATTAAAAATATATAAAATTAATATGTATTTTTTTTAATATTTTGATGTTCTTGTTTCCTTTTTCCATAAATGATAGAACATTTGGATATATGTATGTATTAATTAATTTATTTATTAATTTTAAATGCGTATTGTTCATAATTCTGATTTCTTTGAGTATTTTGCGGATTAT
Source organism: Olivierus martensii (assembly GCA_000484575.1). Lineage (NCBI taxonomy): Eukaryota > Metazoa > Arthropoda > Arachnida > Scorpiones > Buthidae > Olivierus > Olivierus martensii. The sequence goes on from AYEL01088739.1 coordinate 234,378, forward strand.
CGGAGTAATTCATTTCCCAATATCCCTGTTAATCGGGAATATAATGTATATGAAATGCTAGTTAATGACATTAACCAGCATTTTGATATTAATTTCTAATTATTTTCTACACAGATAATTCTTAGAAAGTTCTATCGTAAAATATAACAACAACATTTTATTTAGAATTGAAATTTCGAAAAAATTCTAAATTTCAAACACGCTTTATTAAAATCGATTCTAAGGATTTTTTATTTATTCTAGAGGTAATAAAATTTAATAAGTCTATATATATATATACGAGGGGAAGCCAAAAAGTTCTTACCCTCATCATGACGCATATATATTAAGGATCTGAAATTTAATTCTCTAACTCTCATTCTCTACATACCCACTTCCCACATCTGTGGAACAATCGCTTAATCCCATCTTTGTAGAATTCGACAGATTTGGAGGCAAACCAGTTCTCCACCGCAATAACGACCATGAAGAGGTCGTTATTGCGGTGGAGAACTGGTATCGAAGAAACTTCTTCCCCGTAAATGTTTTTCCTATTTCGAAACAAGAAGTCTAAAATCTCTTCATTATCGAAGAAACTTCTTCCCCGTAAATGTTTTTCCTATTTCGAAACAAGAAGTCTAAAAAGGCCGAGTCGGGAGAATGTGGAAGATAGGATAAGGTTTCATAGCCATATTTATATTGCGTGGTCAGCTAGCAGCGACACACTTTTTGACACCAAATCGTGTCTTTTTTCCTCGATACTATTCCGGAACTTTTGTAGCGGGTTCCTGTAGTACGCCCCTGTAATTGTCGATCATTTACCATATTTATATTGCGTGGTCAGCTAGCAGCGACACACTTTTTGACATGTGTCTTTTTTCCTCGACACTATTCCGGAACTTTTGTAGCGGGTTCCTGTAGTACGCCCCTGTAATTGTCGATCATTTTTGTAAGTAATCTCTGATATGACATCTCTCTGTCCCAAAACACAGACAACACGACTTTGCTGGACGGTCTTCTCTCGGATGATCCCGTAAGCCGGCGCGATCACATTTGAATTCCCGTTTTCATTGTTTAACAGTTTCATATTACGGACGTTTTTCGCCATATGCGTGCGACATCTCTTTGTGAATTGTTGGTATAGCTTTCTCTCGAAGATGAAGGAACCGTATCACGGCTGATACTCAATTTTGGTTCAGTATGACACCTTTTTCTACTATCACGCTTCTAACTTCGGTTAAGAAGGAGCTGTCGAAACAAAAAACAAGCGTGCATATTAGTAACACAGTAATCTAACATTGTGTACAATTACAGATCTGTAGCCCATATAGTGAGAGTAAGAACTTTTTTGGCCTCCCTTCGTGTAATATATATATAATTATAAATATCATTCAAATTATATTTTATAATTATTTTTATCTTAAAAATAGAAATATTTTTCCCTATGTGATTTTACGCCACCTTCCATTCAGTGAGCACTAAGCGCTTACACTCCCAGCCTCAGGAGAAAGATGGATGGATGCAAGGAGCCGGGCCCGGATCCCTGCTGAAAAGTGTGGGGGTAGGGAATTAGAAGCCGGTTCCTCCAGGGCGAGCTGTCACCGCAACCATTTCGACCTCAGAAATGCTTTTCTGTACCTAAGATGTTAAAGCCATAGAATTAATGTCATAATTTATTTTCTATTAATTTCATTTTCTGTCTATTTATTAAATAGCGGTACACTGAATTTATTAGGTTGAAATTTCATCAATCTATTAAAAATTAAATTATATCTATTAAATTTCATATTCATTTATTGTAATTAATTTCATATTTAAATTTTTAATTCTGATGCAAATCGGATAGTTAAAAATATTTTATAATCCTTTAAAATAATTTGGTCTAGTGATATTCTAAATCAATTGTTACAGTAGTTATCAAATACAGTATAATTCAAAATTTATATGGAAAACTAAAACATTTAAAGATAAAAGTAAAATATACTTAACTATGCCTTTATATTTATTTTTATTATCTAAAAATGCAATTTAGGGATTGATTTACAACCGAAAACAGTATATATCGATACTAACTAAACTACGAATATTGTGTAAATAAATTTAAATATCGTAATGGTAAATAACCGATTCATCTTGGAGAAAGTAGAACCATATTCTACATTCGCTTTCTTTATTATTTATAGAATCGTCGATAAAACCGAGTTTCACAATTTTTAATATGTGTAATTTTTTTTAAGTTAAATAAAAGAGTGACAGTTTTTAATTGATTAAAAAATGCTAAAATTTGTTGTGGTTTTTAAATTAGTCGATCGAATATATGAATTTAAAATGAATAATAAAAAATTTATGAATAATATGAATTTAAAACAAATATAGCGAACTAAGTTCGCTATGTTTGTTTTAAATTCACTAGCGTCATTGTTTGCCATTTCTGAATGCTGTTATTTGATTATCGATGTTAATTTATTTGTTTAAACTCCGTCTTAACTTTGGTGGCAAAGAAATCGACCAAAGTGATAACTAAGAGTTCGGAGTAAAGTTTTAATTCGATAAGATTAAAGCTTCCTATATCCACTACGCGCCATACTGTCTTTTTATTTTTCATTTTTTTATCAAATGCGCCATAAATCGGTAATTTTAAATTAAAGAAATTATTTAATAAAATGTATTAATTTTTATCTTATAAAAATAAATAGAAAAAGTAACTCTTAACGAAATATTTATCTACCATATTTTATTAAACTTAATTCATTCAAAAATCTCTCAATACAGTATTAAGATGTTAACATCATCAGAAAAAAATTTTAAAGACTATTTTATTTAAAATGTTTGTTCATAAATAAAATGCTCTACGTTTATCTAAATATATCGATTGAAACAAATTCTTTTCGATATTTGTAAATACAATTATCATCATCGTTATTAGAAACTAAGGTTATTTTTCTTATCCTAAAATTAGACAAAGTATTGGAAGGGATTGGATTTAAAGTAGCCTAATGCTACTTTAAATCAAATCCCTATGTTAATAATACAAAATATCCTTTTTAGATGTCATTTAGTTTTAATGTTGACAATTTTATCTTTTGACAGCAGGCAATTTTTATTTAGAATTGATATTATCTGATTTTGAGCGAATTTTCGACAGATATATTAATCCATCCAGCAAGCTACTTGGAAAAACCAATATTTGTCAATCACCAGTAGTGAGAAGTATCGAACAAATGATGGTGAATGCTATAAGTAAAGACTCGTTTCAGTTCAAAAAATAACCAAAATAAACTATCTAGATCGAAATTATCGATCAAAGCTTTCTTTTAAAATAGTTGATTGACTGTATATATTAAAAATTATTAAATATTTTCTAAACTAAAATATAATTTTTTAAATCAGAAACTTTTATATCGAGTCTTAATACTTTTTTGTTCGATCTTGTTTCTATCGATTTTTACTCGAGTGGCATCAAACGTGTTATTACTCGATACTTTTATAACAAAGTCGTTCCAGTTCGAATATGGTGTCCTGTCGATACTTAAATCACCAAATCCGAGAAATGAAATAAAGAACGTTAAATCGATAAATCAATTTTTTGACAGATTATTATTTAGCCTACCAATGGCAATTTTGACAATGTTGAAAATCTTTTGTACGCTATGTAGACGTTATAGATCGAAATATGTATTCTTTATATGCTAAGAATTTTTGAAAAATCGATATTAAAATTAAGTAGAATTTTCTGTTAAAAAACCAGATTTCGAAATATCGACATTACGCCATTAGAAATAGATCAACCGTTACAAATATAATTCAATACACATTTACAATAATTTCGAAAAAGGAGAAACAACTTTTACTTCATTTGTAGATGTCAGCTGCATTTGACAATATTAATAAGTTTATAGAAATTCTTCGTAATCGTTTAATATCCGAATATAATATCGATTATTGTCTTATCTATTGGATAATTAAATTTTTACAAAATAAAATTATAAAGTAACCACTAATAATAATAATAGTTCGGAATTTTTTACTCCTACTTCTGGTAATTCTCGGGGCTCTCCGTTGAGTGCAATATTATTTGTTTTATATATAAATCCTATTTATACTTCGATATCATCGTCTGTAATAAGTTATGCCGACGACATTAAAATAATTAATAATAATATAAATAATTTAATTTCAGATTTAAAAATTATACATTCTCGATTATATCGTAACAACTTTGTGATAAACCCGAATAAAACAGAATTTATGAAACACGATTTGAAGAAACAACGGGATTCCGGTATAGAAATACGAATTTTTGGAAGATCTTTTCTTTTTCCAGAGAGTCATAAAGATTTAGGAATTATTTTAGATACAAAATTAAGCTTCGAATCTCATATTGATTATTTAACAAAAAATTTATACAAAAAACTAGTTTTACTCGGACATATCCGAGAAAATTTATAATAATCTAATATGTAAAACCTGGCCGAATGCAGAAATAATAACTATCGTGTCTTATGGTTTGATTATTTATGCAGCCATACCCTAAAACATATTTAGAAAAATTAAGTAAAGTTATCGATACGCAATTAAACAGATTATTAAATTCGTGGCAGAACAAAATCGAACAAACATGTTAAATAATTATGAAAATTTAAATATTCCAACTGTACAGGATATCCTTAATAAGCCAGACAAAAAATTTTTGGCTATATATTTAAATGGAGAGGTAGAAAAAGCTTCAATGTTCCGCAGAAACCAATAAAGAAGTTTCAGTTTATCCATATTCCAAAGCGGAAAAGTATACTAGATCTTTCTTTTATTCGTGCTCCTACTTACGCTAACAAAAATTAATTTTTTCTGTTTGCTTATCTGTTCCATATACAGTTATATTTTTTGTTTTTATTTTTATGTTGGTTTTTCGGGGAGGTTGCCTAATGTTACGAGAGAACAATTGGTAAAGTAATAGTAAAACTAAATAAAAAATAAATAAAGTAAATAAAATAAAATATACCGTAATAATTACGAATAAGATTATAGATTAGTTTTCAAATTTTTATATTAAAAATAAATATAAAATTATGGAAACATATTAAAGATAAATGTTTCGCTTAAAAGTATTATTTTTTTAGCATGGATTTTATATCTCAATTCATTTTTGACCATGTTTCGGATCTATGGATACTTTAAAAGCTAGCTATCTCTTTATTTCTAAAAAGAAAATTAAAGTAAATGGAAAGATCTCCTTCACTTCGCTCTAAATTAAGATGAATCAATTCTCAAAGGATAAATTCTGATTGGATCTATGGATACTTTAAAAGCTAGCTATCACTTTATTTCTAAAAAGAAAATTAAAGTAAATGGAAGGGTCTCCTTCACTTCGCTCTAAATTAAGATGAATCAATTCTCAAAGGATAAATTCTGATTGGCGAAAATAGAACTAAATATTCATCGTTTAACAAAAAGTGAGAAAAATCGATAAATGAGCTTAATCTGTACCAACCATCTTATTAAAATCGTGCTAATTAGCAATTATGAGTTCAGATTATTTTAAATTCTGGTGTAATTGAACTGCCAATCAATTTATCGATTTTTCTTTCCACTTATTTTTCTTACAGCTTTTCTAATAGTCACTTTATACTTGTAAATATTTAATACATCTTTTTTCTCCGATTTTATTCCGAATTTATTAATAATACCTGTTTTTAATTTTTTTCGGTTAAAAACGTATTAAGATAACGTTTTTAAACAAAAATGATTTTATTTATACTAAGTAATTATATCGTGTGAAATTTGCGTTTAATAAACTTATGACCAAATTTGGTTACACATTGTTTAATTAATCGATCAAATTAATTTCGAATTAACACTTACTCCATCATCCCTAATTCATTCGGATAAATATGATAGACATTTAAACACACTTCGATCAAATTACCATAAGAATAATTCTTAATCCTGTTAACTTTCTTGCCATTTTCTTTTTTTATCCTTCTGAATATTATTTGGAAGAGTTAATGGTAATTAAATCATATATAAATCGTAATATTTTATATTTTTACGAAAAATTAAATTATGCTATAAAGTAAAAAAACATTATTAATTCTATTACGCGCACTAATTAAGTTCTGTATTATACAATAGTTATCGTATAAAATATGATATTTTCTATGAACTACATAAAAGTTTTATAAGATGTAAAATAAAGTTAAAAATTAACTAATATCGATATCAATGAAAATTTGATGCATTAGCCCGATCGATGATCGACTCTAATGTAATTTCGATACAATTGTTAACTTTGATTCTATGGCAATTTCGAAACAACGGTGGAAGTATTGTATTTCTATACGATATTATAATTTTAAGTTGCTTACTCGAAAGTGTTACTGTTCTAGGCCTCGTCTAAACCAGGGATGGGCCCGTTCTAGTTTTCAATACGGCCCGCCATCTAATGTCTAGAAAAGAAATAAATCATTAAATTTATTATATATTTTCGTAAAAATCTTATTAAAAAGTTTTCATTATAGTTATCGCTAACAATTAATTTAATATTTTTAACATCAAAAGCTAATTAAAACAAAGCTGCTGTCTCGTAATCTTTATTGTTTCGGTTTAGATTTTGGTGCAATAATAAAATGGTGACATAAAATATAAGCATTTGGCCAGACAGCAAAATATATATACTATATATAAACTGATTTTATGGTGGCCCAAAATATTTTTTCGTTACTTTGACCCACGTTTCAAAATGATTGATCTAAACGCTGATGCTAATTTGTCCATGTCGATATTAAAATGACTGATGAAAAGTATATCGTATTAACGTAACTTTTCGATATACTGTATTGCATAAATTTTCAATCCGTATACAGATATCGATAATGCTTCCTTGCTATGAACAAAATTAAGAAAACTATTTACTAAGATTTTAGTGAGTTCATACCTACCAATTAATCTATTTAATTTTAATTAGTTTATTCTAATATATATTAATTGCATTATAATATATTCGATAGAGTTTTCCTAAATGAAAACTTAAATTAACTTTTATTTTTATATCAACATATTCTAAAGTCAAATATAGTAGAGTATGTAAAACAAGTTTATTGGTATGGTTGACTGGTATCCATTTGTTATAGTCATATATTAAACAGTTATATAAATTCTAGAAATGATATTTTCATTTTAAATTTTTATGGTTTATCTATTTATTTATTTATTTTTTGCAAAACTTATTAATCTCTTATAAAATTCATAAACTGTATTTAAAAAACAACGTATTGTAATAGTGTATACAGCAAACTTCTCATTATATTTTCTTTAAAATTAAAAACTTTCATAATTTTCTATTAAAATTTTTCAAAAAAAATTAAAAAACATATAGAAAATAAATTCAATAGTATATTAATTCCTATTTAAAATATTTTCTGGTAGAATGTAATATCGAATTAATAGTTAATCTTTCATTCTTAACAGATTAAGTTAACGATGATGGATTAAAAACTCACCAGTAAAAATTATTTTATTCTGAAAATACTTAATTTAATAATTTTATGCTTTGTTTTATAGAAATTGTTATTTTTTGGCAAAACAGTATTATATTTTAATTACTAACAGCATTTAATTATTAAATAGTAGCAAAATTTTGTATTTTAAATTCGATAGAATTATTAATTAATTTTATATAAGAATGACAGACTAATAATTTAAGTGATTAATCGGATTAATGAATATCTTTCGTTCTTAGATCCTTTCTAGTTTTCGATAAATCAGTTCCTAAGAGCAAATCTTTCATCTACTAGAACAATGATCACACTCGCTAAGCCATAACTAAGTGTCTTTGCTGGTGCTTTTATCAAACTATCTTATCTAATTGATCTTCGAGATCAGTTATTATCTATTATCAGATTCAAATATTTTTGCATACATAATATATGATAAAACAGTAATGCATACATAAATATATCTGTTTAATATTCTTGATTTATATAGTATATATATGCTGGCATTAACAAATTACTATTATTTTTGCAAGTTTATTTGTCAGTTTAATATGTTATTTTGTATAAAGGAATGTGATATAATAACACAATCATTATTTTTTCTAAATCTGTTGATAAATAAATATATTTTTATATATACTTTGAATATCTTTTACTTAAAAATATTCATATTAAAAATATAAATATTAATAAGCAATTTTATTTTTTAAAATTAAAGAAAGATTCTTAATATTACAATCTGGAAGCCTCATTATATGTCTATTTGCTAAATCAAATTTAAGTAGGCCCTAATTCAAATGATATTAGTCTGTATGCTGGTACAACTTAATTTTGAACAAATTTTGACGTCATTTGAAAGCAAAATTATTGAGCGAATTTTACTAATGTGTATTTAAATTAATTTGTATCGAATATTCAGTAATTTCAGAAAATGTATTTTGTGATTAAAATATATGCCTTATTCAGTATACTGTATTCAAATGATATAACCAACTTCTTATTTTTTTAGCAATTGATTAATAAGTAATTTGACATTTAATTTATTTTATAAAGTTTAAATTAAATTATACATTTTAAATATGATCGTTAAGAAAACTTGAGAATTTTTTTTAAATTTTCCGATATAAATTTACAGTTTTGATTTACTTTGTTTAGTAACACATACAGAATAATAATTTTTATTTTCAATTATGTCTGTTTATTTTAGAGAATTTTTCTCTCACTCGATCAAATTATATCACACATGATGTAAGAATCATTCAAATTTTAACATATTAATCAAGAAGTACGGCAGAAACTAAGTACGTTAATCGCATGAATATCGAGAGGCAGAGAGGTGATTCTAAGTTAAAAAATTTATTAAAAATTCAACTAACTTTGATCCTAAGTTACATATTATTAATCTGACAATTATATTCGCGAAAAGTGTTCAATATGACACTAGTAAATAAAATAACTAGAGCACTTTAAAAACTGAAAAAAAGCGTGGTTTTTCTTCTCCTCCTCCGCTGATACCTCTACAGGTCGAATCGTTCAACCGATGAAATTTGAAAAATAAGAGATTATTTAAGAATTTCATCTGATTGTGCTGAAATTTTTAGCACAATCGGATCGAAATAAAGAGGGAATGGAGGGATCTTTTTTCCATAAATACTTCTACATATCGTATCGTCTAACCGGTCCAACTGAGGTTAAAATTAAAAGATGTAGAAGAAAATGATTCACATCTCTAGAAATGTCTCTATAATTCACATCGTTCAACCGAGTGAAACAAATTTGGATGGTAAATGTTTCTTATAATATTTAAGGCTTTCTGAAAAATGCAGCCCAATAGGACCGAATTGAAAGGATTAGGAGGTCCTTTCATCTCGAACTCTTCTACAGGTCGTATTGCTCAACCGATTTCGACCATATTTGATATACATTTACATTATTTATTATTTTACTTGATATTTCCTAAAAATTACGATTCAATCGGATTATAAAAAATCGTTAAAAATAAAAAACGTATTTAATGATATATTAACGTGTTCGAATGTCTTTTTCAGAAAAATAATATTAATCTAAAAAATATATGCCAGTAGTCAATATTATCTAATAACACAATAGATCAATCGATCGGATTTATCGCGTGGACTTTGCAACCAGAGGATCCGGAATCGAATCCCACCTTGCAAAATTATTTGAGAGTCTGAGCCCGGTTTGTCTATTCCCTTCCTCTACAGTCCGGCTGGCCTTTCAGATATAGTCGACATGTGATAAGAATGGCACCGTTATTGGCAAATGATTGAGAACTGACGTTAAGAAAAACTAATCGCCGACATAATATATACGAATTGAAAAATATCTTTAATTAGAAAAAATTTTATTATCCGTAAATTCTATGATATAAGTGCTATGTGAATTTTTCAATTAAAATTTACACTTAAATTATGTTTTTCATTTCATTATCGAACAATATATTAATGACTAGATGACGAGACTTATTAAATAGTATCGATTCTAGTATCAAAAAGAGAAGCGCTCTAGCAATGTAGCCTTAGAGCAGTGTGGGGCGCGAGTCTATTCCGACAGAGGACGTGGAAGACAGGGCCGCCGAGAAGGGTGACATCCGAGACTTTTGTCACGGGCCCGGCATCGAAAAAGGCCTGACTGTCGAGCCCCGACGTGTCACATAACGTGTCCGATAGTTCGCAGGCCGCCACAAGAGCGCACTGTTTACACCCAAAGCAGTTATGCCAAAATAAACTATTACCAATATAACAGAATTTTGATAGACGTTTTAAAATTTTTGTTCATCCCTCATCGAAGATTTTTAAATTCTTTTGGCCTCTTTTCAGATGAGGCCATAAAAATTTAAGTTTTAAAATTTTTGTTCATCCTCATCGAAGATTTTTAAATTCTTTTGGCCTCTTTTCAGATGAGGCCATAAAAATTTAAAAATTCTCTTTTTATTTAACGTTTGTATTTTGTATGATATATAATGTATCAAATTTTGAATTTATTTTTGAACATCTTTTTAAATAAATGTTTAATATTTTATGATTTTTTTTATTAAACCAAAATGCTTTTTTAAGTGGGGCCCGGACTACGGACTTCTCATGGGCCCGGAAATTTCTCTCGGCGGCCCTGTTGGAAGAATTAACAAAAACATCATTTTTGAGACAAACAAATATAAAATAAATTCAAATTGATGTCAAGAAAAAATTAATCAATAAAAGGGTTATAAATGTAGTGCAAATATTCATGTATGTCCAGAAACTTTCTGCTGTAGCTGTTTTAAAGACAACATAACGATATGGTTTAGTGATCGAAAAAGAATTGCGAGAATCTTCCGTATTATGGTGTAATAATTGGCACCCGATTTGAGAGAATTTATGCCGAAAAACTAGCCCACCCATTGCATTAAATATTATGTTGTATTAAACATGTATTCTATTTTTCGTTTTTTTTGTAAGATTTGTTTAATTTCATTAAAAATTATTACACCATAATAAATATATATTTTTTATGTATAAGAACTTTATTAATACAAAATATGGTGTACTGTTTTGTAGTATTAAACTGTAAGTAGAAAGCATTTATAAAATTAGACTGTTACCAGAATGAGGTGGCGTACCAAATTTTTATGAAAAAGGAGGAAGGGCGCAGACACTGAAAGTTTGGAAACCACTACGTTAGAGTGCTTTCTTTCTTCTTAACACTAACACAATGAGTTATGAGTTTTTGGTTTCATTTAACGTAGCGATTTTCAGGAACCTAATCCAGATGTTAAACGAGGACTATACTACGTTCTGTATTATACTTGGCTTATTTTTTATATATAAGATATTTTTGATTGGATTTCTTATAAGGATTATTAGACTAAATTCACAACTCTCTTTACGACTGAAATATTAACCTAATGTTTAAATTAAGAAATGACAGAATCATATAAATTTGAAGTATTAAATATAATTAAAATCAAAGAATTAGGGCAAATTAAAAATAGCAAAAAACGTCATTTTTCTTCTCCATCCCTTCTTCAGATTCACTTACGAGTTACATCATTCAATTGATCTCGATTAAATTTGAAATATAGTATCGATATTTCTTACGCTACTTAAAATTTCTCGCATAATCGAACGAAAAATAAACAACACATTTTAACGATGTGTTCAATATGTTAGCATTAGAAAAGTTTCTTAGAGAAACATTTTTTTGTATAAAACCAATTAATGATATCTACTATTTATAAAATATAATATGTAAAATAAAGTACTGTATTAAGAAAGTTAAAATTTTTCTGCAGTTTATAAGTCGCTACCCGCTAATAATTTAAAAAAAAGTAAAGCAGTAATGTATGCCAAATAACCGCCTCTAAATTGCAGCAAAAAATCTACATATTTTGTCAGTATTTGGCTTATTTTTTAACATAAAACACCATATTTTGGCAGTAAACATTTTGCATAAATCTTTCTGAATTTCAATATTTGAAAGTCTTATTACTTTTTTCCCTCAACTGTTTCATAATACTGTACAATATGTCAATTCTGCGAATGTTGATATTGTATTTTTAAATATTTTTGAATTTTGGAAAATTATATAAAACAGTTAAGCATTTCAAATTTATATATTAATGTTTTAATTTTGAATTATATCTTTTATTTTTATAACGAAAACAATCGCTGATTTACAGTATTTTCATACAATATTGATTTCTATAAAATTTTCGTAATACAGGGTGATGGAAAAGTCAGACAGCCAAAATATTCATTGTACGTACCTATCGGGTCTTCTATTTGTTTATAACTTTATAAATAACAATATAACATTGCCAACTGTGGTAATGTCACGGACAAAAAAACCCTATTTAAAAATTCTTTTACAAATTAAACTTCCAGTTTTACAATGTATTGAAGTTTGGGTTTCGTGACTTTTCGATCACCCTGTATAATAATAATCTTAAAAGTTTATTTTAAAATTATTCGTGAATAAATTGTTTTATTGTACAGTCAAACCTCTTTAAGCCGCCACCATCGGTTCGAAGGTCCTCTCTGGCGGTAAAGGAGGGTGGCGGTTTACGGAGGGTTTATGGTAACATGTGAGAAAACATATATAGACTAGAATGACATTGTTTCATTTAATTAAAGGTGATCAGAAATAAATTGCTGAGTAGCAGAAGGATTTTTATTTTTATATTC